>JAJTUV010000628.1:2062500-2166304 GCA_021653895.1 Mastomys natalensis
ATTCAGTGAGTATGCTTGCAAATTTTTAGTCTTGTCGAATTCCCATGGGCCAGGGCATATTCTCGATTACTTATAAGAAATTTTGGGGCCATGTCAATTGGACTCGCTCTTATCTGTCTATCACAGCTAAGGCTCTGGCTCCACTCTTGAAGTTGCTTTCTAGAGACTCTCATTAAATCTATAAGAAATGTATCAGAACGGAGGCCTGTTTTAGGGAGGGAGGAGGAAATCAGTTGTCATTAGCAGCAGCTGTCAACCTGGCAGACTGGGAAGAGGAACTCTCAACTGAAGAGTTGCTTCCTGTGGCCTGTCTGTGAGGCATCATTTGCTAGTTGATGAAGGGCCCAGTCCACTGTGGGTGTTACTATTCCCTACACAGGTGGGCCTGGCCCATATGAATACAGTAAGGCAGTAAGTTCTTTTGTGCTCTCTCCTGCCTGCAAGTTCCTGTCTTGAGTTCCGCTGCCTTAGTGCCCTCCACAGTGGACTGTAGCATTACAATGACATCATTTCTTCCTTGCTACAGAGTTGTAAATAATGAGACATTTCAGAGGACACAGTTTCAAAATTACATTTCTTCATTAAGATGCATTTAAAAAAAAAAAAAACAGAAAAAAACAAAAGAGTCAACAGCATGTAAAAGGCCATTCACTTTGTTTCACATTTGAGGAAACACATTTGAAACAAAGTATATCATTGAACAAATCCCAACAACAGTGGGGAATGGGGAATCAGGGAGCCCTCTCCTCTCCTCCCCTCCCCTCCCTCCCCTCCCCTCCCCTCCCCTCCCCTCCCCTCCCCTCCCCTCCCCCCTCCCCTCCCCCTCCCCTCCCTCCCCTCCCCTCTCTCCCCTCCCTCTCCCCTCCCCCTCCTCCCCTCTCTTCCTCTCCTCAGCAGGCCTGGAGAAAGCCAGGTTTAGGCTTGGGATAGAAGCTGAGGTCTTAGTTTTGAGTTATTTTTACATTCCAACCTGGAGAACTGGTCAACACCATAGAGTCTCCCATGGTTGGGAGTGAGGGTCCCACACTAAGTCCTACCCAGCACCAAGCTTCAAAGGAAACAGAGTCCTCTCAGATCTTACTTTACCCCTCTATTCCTGGACCTCCAGAGGGCAACCGCATCTGTCTCTCTCACCACACACTGGGAAAGACACACTCATCTACAGCAGAGGTACATAGTAGCATGGCTCCAGGAGATAATGTCCTGGTGCCATGTCATCCATGTATTTATGGTGACATTGGCATGAAGAAGCCTAAATTTCCCCTTTCCTCAGTCATTGTGCACCGTATGCCTGACTTGGAGATTCAGACAATCCCTAGCCAAGAAACAAAAGGAAAAGGATTCCATTTCCCCAGTGGATTCTGATGAAAACAGGTTTTTCAAAAGGCAGGTACAACTCTAAGACGCTGGAAGAGACCCCAAGCAGGGTCTGGAAAGATGACTCATCCTAGTATCACGGTGAGTGCTTACGCTGGATCCTGGTTATCTATCCATCCTACCAGATGGCGCTGATTTTTTTTTTAAACCTCTGCAGACTTACCTGGTCATGTTTAAATTGGGGATTGGATTTGCTTTCTATCTGCTCCGCATGAGCAAATTGGCAGCTCGATATATTGGCAAGGATTGAGTGGGTGACGTGTTTATTTCACGCATGCGCAGTGGATTGAAGTGGTGAGGGAAGAACAGTGCTCCGTAGCCTTGGGACTAGCACATCACTTCATCTGCAGAGGCAAGGTGGCTCTGAGCAGAAGTGGTGTGGTGGTGAAGAAAAGGAAAGTGATAAGAACGGCCACTAAGGCATGGGGCATGGGACGATTCAGGTGCTAAGACTCAGAGCTAGGTGCTGGAAGAGACCCAGGCTGGAAGCATCCAGCTCAAGGACCATCTGCAGACAGCAGTTAGGGCCTGGGTCTCTCGTCCCTGTTTATAGGGGAAGGGACAATTCCTGCGTTCCACTTTGTGCTGCCACCGGGGTTGATAAATAGAACTATCCAAGTGGGCTTTCTTCTCAATTCCATTGACCACTAGTGTGACAGGAATTAGATGTCACTAGTCACACTGAATGCATTTGCCACAACAAACAAAAAGCTGTTCTAAGAATAGGAGTTCTGGAACCTGAAAATTTTTTCCCTTTTTTTCTCTTTAAATGATACCAAATTATTCTCTATAGTGTCATTTTATATGTGAATTGTATTGCTCTATATAAAGTATGTTTTGAAAGAAGGAAGAGGAAGAAGAAGAAAGAGGAAGAAGGTGATGGTTGTGATGATTGACAGGAGAAAGACGAGACAGATCTCATTGGATCCTAATATCTTAACTTCATATTCAGCGAAGACATCACAGAAAAGACACAGAGAGTGAAGCCGGCGGGCGGCTGGGTTTAAACAAAGGGTTTCCTCACAAGGAGAGACTTATGTCCTGCTTTGGAGAGAGGTGGAGAAACAAAATTTTCTACTTAGCTACTTGGTCATTGCTGAGGCAAAACATCTGAAACAATGTATAAGATGAAGGACTTCCTGGGCTAGAAGTTTTAGAAAGTAACCAGACTCCATACCTCAGGGAATACCTAAGGGTGGTCGGATATGTAGTAGAGCCACATGGTGGACAGGAGACCAGTGTGTTATGGTTATGGCTATCTTGTACAGCAAATTCCACAGGCCACACTGTGCTGGTCAAGGCCCATGCGTCATGCCACAATGACTTTCCTCGCCAGGCAGAACTTTGGCCGGGATTGTCCTTGAATTTCTCTCTCTCCTGAGCCTCTTCTACTGAGGGAACATGGGGCTTCTCCCTGCTCACCACACTAGTACCTCACAAGGTAGCCTTTGCATGGGTACATTGAGCAGAATAAATAAGCTTCTGTAATAAACATTGATGCCCTGGTCCGAAACATGTCCATCGGAAGCGTATGCCCCGACTCTCTGCTATGAGGGCAGACGTTAGTTACCGATGATTGCCTGACTCTGAGCAGCCATGGGGCTCCTAGAGGATTAGAAAATTGTCTCCAAGGCTGTGCAATTGCTGGCTAATCTGGCTGGACAGACCTGGGTCAAGCAGCAACAGGCAATATCCTGGGCCAGCTCCCTCTGCTGCTATGAGGGCTATTTAGATTATAGTCAATACTCTTGTGTGCCCAGATACTGGGCAAACAATGCAGTCATAAAGCAGAAGGGGTGATAAGTAACTCATGGGTCATTAGGAGGCTTCTGAGTGATAAGGACTAGGGAGCATGAGGAGCCAGAGGTGCCCACCCTTTCTGACCTGACACGCCTTCACAGTAACCAACACAAAAGATCTTCAAGCCGTTGTAGAAATCATCAAAGTCACTGACAGGGACTCATAGCATAGCATAAAGTGGAACCAGGAAGATACTGAGGTGTCTCATCCAAAATATAATTTATAGCTGGGCACTGGTGGCGCATACTTCTAATCCAGCAGTCAGGAGGCAGAGGCAGGTGGATCTCTGTGGGTTTGAGGCCAGCCTGGTCTATAGAGTGAGTTCCAGGATATCTAGTGCTGTTACACAGAGAAATGCCATCTTGAAAACCAAATAAATACACACACACACACACACACACACACACACACATATACATATATACATATATATACACATACATATACACACATATATATATATGTATATGTGTATATATGTGTATGTATATGTGGTACAAAATCTCCATTGGCAGAGGAAACACCACTGAAGTAAGTGGACAAAAATAATAAGGTAACAGATTTGCAGAGGTAACCAGGAAGCCACACCTGTGCTAATGTGTATCAGACTAATCCTGAAGTAACACAACTTCTTATGTTCCCAGCATTTAATGGTATATTTGTTCAGGAAGAAAACAGTAAATTCTATAAAGTGGAAATGTTACAGTCATTATCAGTCTTCACACACACACAAACAAAACAAGAAAGGTTGACATTTCAAAAGAGCAATGAGCCAGCGGGATGGCTCAGGGGATAAAGGAGCTTGCCACTCAGGTCAGGCAATCTAAGTTCGATCCCTGAATCTATATTAAGGTAGAAGGCGAGACCAGGCTCCACAGATTTGCCTTCAGACTGCCACAGGCATGTCATGGCACACATGAGCACATATATATATATATATTAGTAGTCAATAAATATAAAAAACAGATTTAAAAAAGTGGGTGAGACCGATGACTCCCTCAGACAGCTGCAGCACGACAGGATTGTTCCAGCAGGGACCTAGGCTGAAGGACAATGAGCAAACAGAAGTTCTGAAGAGCAGGTCCGTTCAAGGTCTCCATGCTCAGAGTCTCTCAGAATCCTGAAAGAACTTCCGACACCAAGCAGCCTTCACACTGCAATGGCTGCTCTGGAGGGTATGATAGAAAACCTCACAGGTCTCCCTAAGAGGTGTTGCACAGGAGATGTGGGCACTCAAGTCACGGCTCTCCTAGAAGAAAAGTGTAACAGGAAGTGTTTGCACTGTGGGTTAAAGCAGATGGTTTCAGATAGCATGCAGGGCGTTTCTTTTTTTTTTAAACACACACCCAATCAATCAAAATTAGAAAAGGATTTGCTCTTCGCCAGACACGGCCAAAGTGAGCTAAAGGCTGAGTCATAGAGACCAGAAGGACATATCTACACAGCACACATCCATAGAGGACTTGTTGGTTTGTCGTGCGTAAGCCCAGCCTGGAACTCTGAAGCCAAGGCTGGCTTCAACCTCACAGACATCTCCCTGCCTCAGGTTCTCAAGTACAGGAATTATAGGGTGAACCTGTAGTAGCCCTCCAGACCTTAGCACAAGCGATTCCATTCAGGCTGTAAAACTGGGCACATAAGACAGCACCACCTGCCAAAAACAAAGAGCTGATCCATCCAAGTCCATTGTTCTGGGAAAGTCTCTCAATGTGCTAAGCTTACTGTTTTGGCTTCTGTAGTTCCGCTTCTGGCTAACTGTTCTTGTTAACTGAAGTAAGTCAACCCAGGATGTGGGTTTCTTGTGCTTAAAAGCTCATGCTGAGAAAGGCTCAGGGCTACACTGGGATCCTGAACACCCAGTCTAGTTATTGGTTGGCTGATACTTTTTATTATCTTGAACCCATGTCAGAGCAGTCTTCTCTGCAGAATACCCCACAACAAACCACCTCACTCAGCTCTGATAGAGGAGTTGTATTTGGATGTAAGAACACAGACAGAAACAAGGAAAAAAAAAAAAAAAGAAACCCCATCTGATTAAAAAATGTATAAGCTGGGGCTGGCAAGATGGCTCAGTGAGAGAAGGTACTTGCCGTCAAACCTGAGGACCTGAGTTCAATCCCCGGGACTCATGTGTTGGAAGGTGAGAACCAACGACCATAATTTTGTCGCCTGAACTCCATATACCTGCCATGGTATATGCATGACCAAATAAAAATAATTTAATTTTAATGTTAAAAAAAAGTACAAATGAACTATCCAGACAGGCTTTGCCAGAGAATACTATTTAAAAATAAAAAACAAAACAAAACCATAAGGTCATGATATGCTCAATGCCATTTGCTAGTTGATAAAAGTAAGTTACGATGAAAAGGGTCTGGACACAGAGAACATCCGGTCACCTCACTCATTGCTGGTGGGCAGGAGAAACGAGGTGATTACAGTTACCCAGACTCTTGCAATGCTGTCTGAGAAATTATAGGTGTTTATCCTAGAGATCAATTACTTACCAAAGGACGTCAAAAACTTGTACCTGGGGGCTCCTGATCACTTCATTTAGAAGTAAATTCTGGCCAGGCGGTGGTGGCACACACCTTTAATCCCAGCACTTGGGAAGCAGAGGCAAGAGGATTTCTGAGTTCAAGGCCAGCCTGGTTTACAGAGTGAGTTCCAGGACAGCCACAGCTACACAGAGAAACCCTGTCTCGAAAAACCAAAAAAAAAAAAAGTAAATTCTGGGAACAACTGAAAAGTCCATCCAAACACCCCACTGCTCAGCAATGGTAAAGAACAAAGCTTCCTCACAGACAACAGCCTGGCGAGCAGACAAGCTCTGAGAGAAAGAGCATTCATGTGGTACTGTGCTGTACACATACAGGAAGCTCTAAGAGAGATGGAGCCAGGAGAAAGAAAGTTGATCACAGAAGGAAGAAAGAAAGAGAGAGAGGGAGGGAGAGAGAGAGGGAGGGAGGGAGGGAGGGAGGGAGGGAGGGAGGGAGGGAGGAGGAGGGAAGGAAGAGGGAAGAAAGGAAGCAAAAAGAAAAAAGTTGATCAGTTGATCACTGGGTTCTTAGTTCTTGGAGGGGTAGGTGGTAGAGTGGATTAGGAAGGGCATCAAGAGGTTTGGGGGAGTGAGGCAAAATGATATTCTGTGCTTGACTAAAATAGTATTTACACAATTGTGTGCATTAGACAAACTTACTGCGTTGACTTAAAGTTTTACTAGTTTTGTTTTGTTTGCTTTGTTTGAGATGAGTTTCTCCCTGTAGCTCTGGCTTGTCCTAGAACTTGCTCTACAGACCAGGGTGGCCTCGAACTCAGAGATCCTTCGGCCTCTGTCTCCCAAGTGCTTGATTTAAAGTTGTGTGCCACCACTGCCTGGCTACTTACTTAACTTTTAAGGCGCATGACTCACACATCAATACACCTAATGTTAAACAATAGTCTATGATATAACTGTTATCCTTGTGAGTTCTACTAATGAGAAGGCACTAGGCTGGCACCTGACAGTGGTTGGCATCGGGCAGTGGTTGGCCCTTGGCAGTAGCTACAGAAGCTTAGAGGCATGCGTCTCCCCAAGTCTGCCAGTAGAGGGCACCAGAGAACAAGGACCGCCAGGTGGGAACAACCAGGCAGGACTCAAATGAGCATCAAATTACTGAGCGCCAGAGACAAAAATAAATAAATAAATACGGGGGCTACAATTCACGGCCTTTTGGTAAAACCTGGCAGTTGTGCTGAGAACTATGTCCTGTTCTCCGAACCTCCAGGAGACCCAGTAGGGTTGGGGTGGGTCCCTTCCAGCAGGGATGTAGAGCAAAGTAAATGTCTTTTCCTAATCCATATAAGTAACCTGGAAGCTGAGGATGTCGCGTGGGGCAGCCTGGGCTCCTTCCTGAGCTGTTTCCACGAGCACAGGGGTCTGGGGAAGTGGGGAGGCTAGAAATGGTGGCAGCTCACAGTACTGAAGGACAGGAGGTGTGTGACCAGGGAGACATGGGACAAGTCCGAGACCCATAGGGCCAGGGCAGGTGAATTACAGGGGTCTCAAACCCCTTATTCACCTGCTTCTTATCAGATTGTGGGCTGCAAGACCCTCCCACCATGTCCTGCCTTTTTCACTCTCATGTCCTCTCCTCATACGGTGGCACCCACGATGGGTGCCTGTGAGGGCGGATGGAAGAGAAGGCAGAAGTCACAGAGGAATCTTGGGGTGGGGTGGGGGGTGGGGGAAAGATGAGAAGGAGAGGAGATGAGGAAGTGGATTAAAGGAAAAAGAAAGGCGTGTTCCTGATTGGATCAAGAGACTGTTCAGGGCCCTCTGGGGAAGGCAGGGATGGCACACAGTCAGCTAAGTCAGTGCGGGGCAAGCAAGAGTTAAGAGTATCGAGAACCTGAGCAGGCTCCAAGTCTGTGAGTGGCAAGCATAGCCCAGAGTGATGAAGACAGCTGTGCTGGGTTGGTCGCTCGACACAGCCAGGGCCATCTTGGAAATGAACCACAGTTGATAAGATGTCTCTCTCAGACTGGCCTGTGGGCAAGCCTGGGGAGCATTTTCTTGATGTGGGGGCTCCGTGTGCGTGGTGTCACACCTGGCAGAGGTCCTGGAGTGTATAAGAAAGCAGCTGGGCAAGCCAGGAGGAACAAGCCTGTAAGCAGCACCCTCCATGGCCTCTGCATCGGCTTCTGTCTTGGGTTTCCCTTTGAGATCCTACCCTGACTTTCCAACATGATAGGGAAATGTAAGCCAAAGAAACCTTTCCTTCCCGGGTTGTTTTTGGTCAGTGTTTTCTCATAGAAAAGCAAACCATTGCATTGTTGTTTGCTGATCACACAGCTAATATGCCTGGCTCAGAAAGTGGAGTAATGGTTTCACCAATGAGTTTCCCAAGAAGGAAGCCAGGTTGTAGTGGAGCAAAACCAGTGGACCAAGCCCTGGCCCTGGAACTCGGGATTTCCCCTCAGGCAGCAGGAGTAGGCCAGTGGGTGATGCTAACCAGTCAAGCTTAGGCTGGGGAAAGAGATGAAACATGTAATGGAAGCCAGCCATACGCCATCACCACACCTTCCTGGCCTCACTGAAACAAAGTTTCCTTTCAGTAACCTCCATTCAATTATGTTATTAAGGATGCTGTCAGGCTAAGAAACACAGTTCAGGGTGACTCCCAAGGCCCAGACCCTTGATGCTTCTGTTCACATCAAGAAGAGAAGGCAATCCATGGTCAGGGACCCATGTCAAAAGTGGGTAGCCTGCAGAGCAGTTGGTAATGAGGAGAGACTTCAGGAACTGTGATCAGTAGTCATGTGTTACCCCCATAGGGTCGGAGGTCAGAATCCACTGAGCTCTTTAAAGAGAACTGAGTGTGTGGTCTCACAGAGATGGTGGATTCTGAAGTTCACGTATGCAGAACACGGTTGTTTCTGGAGTGGCCTGAGGCTCTCAGAGGGATAGAAGGGTGTTCTGTGCACTGTTGCTCATATATGCCCATGCGCACACTGCGTGTGCACATTGCACACTTGTACACACACATGCACATGCATGCATTCGCATACTTGTATGTATACCCGTGTACTCTCCACATATTCACACCTAGGCGCACGCACACACACACACACACATTCATGTACGTACACACCGCCATCGCACGTCTGCCACGATGAAACCAAAATACAATCTGCCGGTTTCTCAAAGGTTTTCTTTACTTGGAAAAATGCTGTGTCTAGCCACTGCTGAGGCTCAAGAGAGTTTAAGAAGCCCCAGAGATCGATGGAGTCTGGTTGAGACTTCCTTTTTCCGGCTCCCGCGGAACTGGTGGCTGGCAGCAGTACCTCTCAATAAGTGACAATCTGGAGATGCAAAAGGAGGGCGGTTGGTAAGCACGCCAAGGAGCCATGAGTGCTGCACTCAGAAGTGTGGTTGGCTCGTCACAGACAGGTTCTGAGCAAGGACAAAGTGGGATAAGAATGATGGGGCCCGTTCCTCCCAAACCATTAGAAATTCCCTCAAGGGAACCTACTCACCAGTGTGGGTGGCCAGAGAACAAACCCCCCCGGGGATGGGGAGGTGTGGGGGAATGGCTCAATCAGTAAAGCACCGTTGTACAAACCTGAGGGTCTGAGCTCGGATCCCCAGAACCCACTAAAAAGACAGGTGTTGTGGGCATGTCTTTAACACTAGTGTCGGGAGCAGGTTGGAGCAGAGCTCACTGGCTGGCAGCCCAGCCAATCAGTAAGCTCTCCATTCAGTGAGAGATCCTGTCTCAAAAACTATGGTGGAGAAGACTAAGGGAAGTACCCGATGTCAAACTCTGGCCTCCATACTCAGGCACACACACACACACACAAAGAAGGGACCCTCAGCAGGTGGAAGTGGGTAGAAACGGCTCCTGCCAGGCCCCAGACAAGCTCCACCCACAACCGTTACCTTCCACAGACTGTGGGAAGAAACACCAGGGTACTTCAAAGATCAGGTTGGAAAAGCAGCACTGCCGACTGGCACAGTCCTCGGGGCTGATGCCCGGGTACCCACAATTCTTGCGGGCTGACACTTCCATGACACACTGCTCTGATGCTGTTTGGGGGGAAGAATAACATAAAATGCTCTGTTAGGCTGGACACTCACTGAGGGCCACCAGTTCTGCCTTCTTAGGGACACTGAATTTGCCGTCTCTGTGTGTCCCAAGGAGCTCCTTGGGGTGGTGTCTCTCAGTATAGTAATGTCTAGGGACTGAATGTCCTCCCCACAGGAGGGCACTAATGTAGGGAGGTGATCACAGGTGAGAATACATGCAGAACTGGGATCTCAGGAAAACCATGTTACCCTCTCCGGATCAGCATTCAGCTCTGTGAAATATGGGCCTCCACTTCCCTTCCCAAGCTGCTTTGGAAGTTACATTTTTTTTAAGTATAGGCAAAAGTAGACCCAGGGTATGAGATGGTGGGGGTGGGGGAATACAAGAGGCATTTAAGGCTTCCTTCTTGTTAACCTGGGCTAGCTCTAGACAAACAGCCGGCTTCCAAGTACCTGCTATACACCTTGCCCAAAGCCAGGTCCTGAGCCAACAGTTGGCAGAGAGACCTGGCTCTCCAAAGTTTACCTTGGTTTGGGAGCGGGTGGAAACACCAGGGGACCCCGCCGATGCTAGAATCAAAGCAGCATCCGAGGTCAAAGCACTGGTCGCTGGTGATGCCCGGGAAACCACAGTTCTTTCTGTTGTGGGGGGTCATTCTGGAGCACCGGCAGGGGGCTGTGGATAGATCCCTCATGATCAACCTTGCCCAGTGTGTCAGATGCTTGTCCCACCCTGTCCTGGGGGCTTAAGGGGACCTTCCAAAATCTCATTGCCCAAGGGTGACATGAGGTCTTATTTTGCCCATGTTGGAGCTGTCTGGCTTCTCCTGGGGAAACCAGACACTTTTATTGAAACCATTTCATTTGTTAAGAAAGAAAGGAAAGGAAGAAGGCATAAACCTTCTGTAAAGAGGGTGACCCTGTGAACCTATGCAAGGTCAGGGTCATGAGTAGACCCAAGGCAGCAGGCCCTCCTGTCCTAACCAGGCC
Organism: Mastomys natalensis; assembly: GCA_021653895.1. Classification (NCBI taxonomy): domain Eukaryota; kingdom Metazoa; phylum Chordata; class Mammalia; order Rodentia; family Muridae; genus Mastomys; species Mastomys natalensis. The sequence goes on from JAJTUV010000628.1 coordinate 2,073,236, forward strand.
GACACCTGTAGACATAGCCCTTCTGAATAAAAGATTCTGGGTGAGCTTCACACAGCAACCCCAAACTGCAGGGTGCTGTCTAGCCCCTTGCGAGCTGTTACCCTGTCTTTGTCCTGTGAGGGAACATAGAGAAAAACCCCACTTAATGCAGGTAATAGACGGATTCCAGCCATCACTCACAGGGACTCAGATCCCACCTTTCACCTGCAGGGTCTCCCATGGACTTTTACTTACAAGGTTTCTCGCCCTCCACCAGAGCATGCAACCCCAAGACAAGGACCACTGCCAGGAGAGGGGCACCTCGAGGCCGCATGTCTGCTCCACTGGACCTGGGTGGCCTGTAGAATGCCCAGTTCCCACCAGCTGGTGTTTTATTGGCTCCCGTGTGTTTGCTTAATGGTCCTGATAACTGTCCCCTACCACTGGCCCCAAGCCTCCTGGATTCTTTGTGCAGAAAAGCTGACATGGCTCCAAGTGGAGGCCCAGAGGAGGGAGGAAAAGCCCTCCAGTCATGGGCTGGGTCAGGCTGGGCTCCCTAAACAGGAAGCAGGGTCGTGCCAGGTTACTGACTGGGGAATGGGCCACGTGTGCAACTGTAGCTGGGCACCCACAGAGTCACACCCAGGAAGGGATTATCCATGTGGTATTACACTGGATAAGGTTTATAAGGTTTATTACTCTTGGATAAGGCTACTGTAGAGACTTCTGGGGTTTTTTGTTTTGTTTTTAAATATTTGGAGTGAGGCTATAGAGAAACAAAGACCACAGAGAAAGAAGGCCATTCCATCCAGGAGCCTCCTGGTGGGGGGAGAGCATCTCAAAGGACCGTGGGAGGCACCTCCAGGGAACCCAGTCTGGATCCCTGATGCAAGGTGCACCCTACCTCACCTGGTTCCCTGCCAGCCTCAAAGACTGTTGTACACAGAGCCCAGATGACAGGGCCTAAGGGAGCTGTCGGGACAGGCAGTTTTCGTCATCCCTGAAACTAAACACTCTTTCTCTCATGGGAGATACTTCACATTCCCTCGGACAGTGCCGAGCACGGAGATGGCCACCAGGAGAGGCTCTGGAGAAGGGTTCTGTAAATTGGACACCGAGGACAGAACCCAGGGAATCAGGACAACTCAGAAGAGAAATGTCAGAGTAGAGAAGGAGAGGGAGGTGTGTGTGTGTCTTTGGGGCTGAAGGAATGTGCCCAGCTGTGGGTGACAGGTTACAGAGTCCATGACTCAGATACAGAATCTAAATGCCTTGGCCACATTCCAGACTCTAGAGAGCAGACCTAAATCCACAATACCTCACCTGGATCCTTGCAAAGCCAACAGGGGTCTGTTTCTCTGTACTACATCCCAGGGGCTCTTCATCACTGTGCCTACTAGATAACTTTGTTGTTGTTGTTGTTATTGTTGTCAACTTGACACAAGCCATGGTCATCTGGCAAGAGATAGTTCTGGGTTGTATAAGAAAGCAGACTGAGCAAGCCATGGGGGAAAAGCCGGTCAGCAGCCCTCCTCCATGGCCTCTGCTTCACTTCCCCTGCCTCCAGGTTCCTGCTTGTGGTCCTGTCTGACTTCTCTCAATGACCGACTGATAGGGATGTGTTAGATAAATAATCTCTTTTGGATCCAAGTTCCTTTTGGCTATCAGAGCAAGGGGCAGCAAACTAGGACAGCCATCAAGATAACAGGCTTGTCAATAACCCATATCTTCAATATTCTCATTCCTCCCTCTTCTCTGGCCCACATCCTAACTCTATTTCCCTTGCCCTGCCAGGGGTTCGCCAAAGCTACCTGTCCCTGAAGAGACATTTCTCCTACACTGCTGCTCCATTTGGGAATCATCCCCTCCCCTGTAGAAGCGCGTGCCCTACAGATAACCACTCACACCAGGTTTGATGAACAGGCTTTCCATATTATGAGCAGCCCCCTGCACAACAAGAGACAGCCAAATCTGTGGAACCAGACTATGGGTCCATCACAGAGGCTACAGTTTGCACTTTATGCAAAAGCTATGGGTGCCGTGGGATGCAGGCTCTGCACTGTGCCACGTCTATTGCACCTGCCTCACTGGGATCCACTGACCTGTCTCTGGTGTCAAGGACTCAGTCCCAAGGTCATTGGCCCAAAGCGTGGTACCATCATAAATGACTTCTGCGCTCCCGACACGTCACATCCAGACTCGTGGCTGCCCAGCTCTGTATCTTCTCCTGGACTCTAGGAACTTCCTTCCCCTTCTCCTCTCACTTAGAACTTGAACTCTCCACGGACAAAACACGGGTGTCGTTTCCGTTCAGTTTGCTCTCACTTCCAGCACTTCCTCTGTGGCTATCATAGCAGCTGCTCTTTAAATTCTAAACCTCGACTCCACAGCAGCTCAACTCTTCCTTGTCTGTGCCTCTTCTCAAGCCTGACTTTCACAGGGCTCACGTTACCGCCACTGCCACACCAGGAGCACCCGGCTACCTTCTACCTCAGGGTTCACAACAGCTCTAGGGCTTGCCTGTGCAAGCCTCACACCGCTTCTGCGCATGCTCTCAGACCAGCCGTGACTTCGTGATATGATTTTTCTCATGTCTACTCTCCAACCCCCAACCCCAACCCCTAGTCCCCCTGCACACCTTGGGGGAGGTGGTGTTCATCTATTCAGGCAAACTGGAACTCCTCAGGTACTAGCCAGGCATTTTTTCTGAACACATAGAAAGGGGTCCTCCCTCTCCTGTAGGGACTCTAAAGCCCTGTCAAACGACAGGAATCCAGAAGAGAGAAACAAGGCAGAGGACAGAAACAAGAACCAGGCCCAGAACTCAGGTAGCTGGGTAGAAGAAGGCAGAAAACGAAGCCACAACCATAAATGTGGGTCCCTTGAGTTCTTAGTCAAATCCTTAATTGCCTTGACCGGAAGGCCAGACGAATCGGACATTGAGGAAGCGAGTTGCCAGGGAGCTGAGCATGCGCAGGAGTAGTAACATAAGGCTTGTAGGACCAAGCTCCGGAGACGGTGTGAACCTGGAGGTAGGAGGCAGCAGGCGCTCCTGGTTTTGTAGTGACTCTTAGAAGTTGGAAATTACGTGGACTCTACCCTACCTGAGGAAGGAGGCTATGAAGAACCCAAGGCTGGGTTACAGACAGAGAGGCACACCATAGGAACGGCTGACTGATCCCAGCGCAGAGGTGCACCTGCAGCCCAATGTAGCAGAACTTCAAAGCAGGTCTTGAAAGAATCAAGCTATTCTGCAAGTAAATTAGCTGCCCAAGTTACCTTGCTACGGTTGCCAGGACAAAGACTACAGACCCCGGCTTTGATAGCAGGCCTGTGTCTTTTCCAGCTTCAGGAGGCTGAGAACTTTAAGATCAAGGTATCAGCAGGGGCAGATTCCTCCTAAGGCCCCTCAGCAGGAAGAAGGCATCGTCTTCCTGTGACATAACAGGGCTGTCCCTCTGAACCCCTGGCATCTCTAATAATAATCAGACAGGATAATTGACACAGCGTTAACTTAGTCAGCCCCCATAATATTCCATAACGCTTTTCTAAGGAAGATAACAAAACGCAGGCACTTGTAACATGGCGACTGTGTACTGTGTATGTTGGTTATTTTTCTCATGGCTGTGACAAAAAGCCCGATAAAAGCAACTTAAGAGGGAAGGTTTATTCTTTTGTGCGGGTCCTTGATGTGTATTTTTTTTTTTTTTTTTTTCAAATCTTATTTTTTTTTTTTTAAGTGGGAAGTTTCCTTTGGCTCGGAGCTTTGGAAATATTTCACTCCACCGTCACAACAAGGCAGAATTGAACACGAATGGCCTCTAGCTTGGTTCCAAATAAGGTTTCTCCTCATCCCAATCTTAAGAGCATGTCTTTGCTGCTGTCATTTCTATCTATACGCTGGGGTTTTTGAGCTCCAGGCAGGACATCCTATTAATTCTTGCCTATGGTATTCTAGGATTTGTCTAACCTCATCTACAAATCCTTCTATGTGGTTCTTAGACAAGTGGTCAAGGCTAGGACCCACGGGGTCAGGTTTAATCACAACGTATCTCTCCATACTAAGTCTTTTGTATTAGTTCATTTTCCCCCCGCGGTGATAAAATATTGACAGAAGCAACTCCGGGGAGTAAATGTTCGCTTTGGCTCACCGTTTGAGAAAGATTTCACAGTCCACGATAACAAAGAAGGCAGGCACGGCAGTGTGGCATCCAGACCAGGAATCAGAGGGAATCGGACCAGAATAAAAGGTGATATTACCTCACAGCCTCTCCTAGATGCTTACCACTACCATGTAGACATTATTCCTTATATGTTCTACAATTTCCAAAACCAGATGTTGATTAAGTGTCCAAACATTTGAGTCAGAGCAGGGATCAAGGAGGTACATTTCAGACTCAAACCATGACAACATGTAACACAAAAATCACAATCTACTATACCCGTAACAAAGCAAAAAAACACACCTAACAACCATTCGAAAGGCTGATGGGTAGAAACAAATTGGGAAAGGAAAAAACAGACCAGGGAACGCCAAGAATAAAAAGACCCTCAGCAAGAAATGTGAAAACAGAAATTCTAGAAATGAGAAACTTGCATCTGAAGTAGATTCTTTATTGTCTAGTTCTAGACAGTGGATACAGTAGAAGCGACTGGTTTGCTCAAAGCCGGTGTGATGTTAACCGTTTAAGCCACCAAGAGTAAAGGGATGGAGAAGTCGAGGGATTTCTGCAGCTTCTGAGATAATATCAGACGGTGTCACCTAACCAGAGCACTGGTGAGAAGAAAGAGCAAAAGTCTTGTTTATGAATATTTGAAGAAATATTGGTCAGCTTTTTAAATAAACTCGGTTGGAGATATAAAGACACAAATCTCACAAACTCAAATAACTGTAAGGAAGATAAACTTTAAAAGAAAGGGAAAAAGAATGAAAGAATGAATGAAAGGAAGAAAATCACCATTCCTGAAAACATTAAGAAAATTGCTAAAGTGACTGAGAAACATTGCATAAATGGCTGACATTTTTCTGAAGCCATCGAAACCTGAAGCAATGGAACTGCGTATTTAAAGGGCTGGGCCGTGTCAGAGCACTACACCCTGTGAAAACATCCCTCAAAATTGTCTTTAGATGTACAGAAGAAGTTGCCCTTTGAAAAAATCTATCCTCCAAGGAACGTCACAGGGAATGCATGCTGAAGCTTCTCCTACTGCCCCTCAGAGCCCTTCTCCCAATCCTCAGGCTGGGTTGGCTCAGCTACCTGCTAGATTCTCTGTTAGCTTTCAACATACAGCTTAATCGAGTCTATACAGTCTCTTATTTGGCTTGTATATGGTGGGGAGCCAGATTGACCCAAGGCTTTCTCAGAGGCCCTAATGAAAGAACAAAGGGAATTTTAGTTCTGTGTCCGTATCCTGTATCCGTGTGTAGTAGATTTGGCAAGGCCAGTCAATAGCTGCAGCCAACATCTCAGAAGAGTCAAGGTTGCAGCTTCTGGGACCCAACTCTTCGGCTTGGGTTGTGGTTTAAACAGTCCCAAGGCAGCTGTGTCTGGGGTAGCCTGTGTTGTTTTTGCCTACATTATCTGATTTAGCTCTCTGCTGACCTTGGCTACCCCCTTCACCGATAGTATAAACGATGCTGTTCTTACTAATTAACTTGCTTGGCATACGTCATCAGCTCATGCAAGGTCTCCTGGCCTCAGCTATTGCTTTTGTCTTCTTTCTCTCTTGTCGTCTTCTGGTCCTCTCACTTTGCTGCTCAGGATCCTTATTCCTATGGGTTCAGGCCAGTTGTTGATGATTTGCTTTGTTGCTGCAATAATACACCTGGTAAACAGCAGTTTAAAACAGGCAGGGTTTATTTGGCTCTTGGTTCCGGCCTTGTATAGAAAGAGTTGCCCCCATGGCGTAAGTCCTAAAACCAATGCACGGTGTTGAAGGTTTCCATGAATCCCAGTTGGGTTTGGAGCTTTGAATGACCCAAACACAAATACCTCTTCCTCCTGCTCACAGGTAAGGCACTTCTCCTCAGAGGATCAGTCGCCAGTCCCGCATATCCAGGCGTAGCCAGCTGTGTGTCTCCAGCCACTGCCACCCACCGAACTTTAAGACATTAATCTAGTTCCTCTACAGAGACACTGGCCACCACCTTGATACTGGAAAGCCTGGATCTCATTTACACTAGGCTGAGAGTCTCCCCATGTGGCTCTGTGACCATCTCTGTAACTCTAGGAAGGGTTCCTCCTCTCCAGAAAGCTGTACAGTCTTATCTTTGGACTAGCTTCAAGGATGTTTGTGGAGAGATAACCTTGGGAGGTAGATAAGATGTCTCTCCCAGGCCAAAGGATCCCTATGGCAGGCTTCCTCACCATAACACAATGTTTTATACACGGATCGGGAGAGGCGACCCTCTAAGCCTATCCTGCATCACAGGGAGGTGGTTCAGGACTAAGTATTATGCTATTCATGCTGCTTGCTCCACAATGGATACCAAACCTTCTCTCTAGCTCAGGTACAGTCAGGCTTCCGCCAGTGCTAACGAGACTCAATTAACGCAGACACCAGCTCGCTGACTTGTGGGCTTGCAAGTAGCATAAAATATTGGCCCTTTTCAGAGTGAATGGATTCACTCCCCTCCACCCCCCGCCCCTGAGAGGGTTCAGGTATGCCCTTGCAAGCTCTCTACTAACTCAGATGAGGTTTATAACACCCCCTCACACACACCCCAGCATGTGCGTAGAATGTAATACCTTTACCTAACTGCGTAGAAACGTCCAGCTTGGTGTTAAGCAATGAGAAAGAGGCTAAAACAAACCACATCCCCTTCCTTCCCTGGCCACAATCTGCTTGACGGCTGTCGAAACCTTCCAGGAAATTCCATGACTGGCACTTGCCGGGTCGATATCTCCCTTCTTAGCTTATGTTTCCCACCAGGCTTCTAAGAAGTAAATAGTTCAACACGTGGCCCCTCTCTACCTCCACAGAGTCAAGGATGTTTTCTTAAGTTAGCATTATCATTTTCCAGTGTTACAAATGACCCTGCAAACATGGTCCAAAGCCACAACTTGACTTGAGCACTAGTTCCTGCCCTGGCCCTTGGTTCAACACTGACTAGAAGCCCCGGGATTGTATAGGGTGTTATCTGGATTCATTGGTCTGCACCAGAAGGGCTCATAGACCAAGCAAAGTCACAGCCCACACAGTGTGACTACATACAGAGGAAGAAGAGGTTAACGTCTCTCTTCTGGAGCCAAAGTGCCTGGAAGGGAACACAGGACCATGAGCTGTGAGATACTCAGGGCCCTTCCCTGTACCATGGTTATGGTCTCAAGTGCCAGAGTGGAGACTTAAGTTAATGACCCAAGTTGAAACATAAGCCTCGCTCTCAACTCACCTCTACCTTGAGGTAAGGATACCTGGTCATCCCCAGGACCCATAGAGCGCTGGGTTTCTACTCTACATGTTAGGTGGAGTGAGTACACATGGCCCTAACTCCACCTTGGTGGATCCTAGGTGTGAGGTTGCCACAGGCAAGGCAGAACTGTGTCCCTTCCCATTTTTCCTTCTCCCTCTCTCTCTCTCTCTCCTTTCTTCTTCTTTCCTTTCTTCCCTCTTTACTTCTGTCCCCAACTCCTCAGTGCTGGGGCTCGAATCTAGGGCCATCCAGGTACTAGGCTCTACCACTGACCATACCACTAGCCTACATTTTATGTTTTATTTTAAGACAAGTTCTCAACAAATTGCCTGGTCTGGCCTTGAACTCACTCTGTAGCCCATGCAGGACTTGGGCTCACGGTCCTCCTGTCTCAACTTCCAGAACAGCAGTGACTACTGACCTGGACCACTTGACCTGCCCCTTTCCATCATTGCTGTCTTGGTGACTCCTTCCCTCTCCTTGTCATATAGCACAGCTTAGAGTTTACCAACTCCCTTGCCATCCACCAATGTCTTAGGAGAATCGCTCACCTCTGGGTGCCCACTCTCTACACCAGGTCCCTCTTCAGTTCTATAGACTTTCTGTTCATAGGAGAGCTAACCAGTCTCAAAGAACATCAACTTTGGATGATCAGGGCCCAAGGGCTACAAGTCACTAGGTTTCCTAGAATAGACTTGAACTCATGATCCTTCTGCCTCAGCGTGCCAACTAGCTTTGGTTGCAGGTTTGAACCACCAGGCTGGGTTGGTGTGGGCTGAGTTGGTCCTCCATGTCCCAAATCCACAAGCTGAAGCCCAAGCCCAGTGCCTTCAAGATGCCTGCATTTGGGGACAGTGTCTCCTCATTCATTGTGTCGCTGTTTCCAACACGATTTAATCACAAAAACTGTTCCCCCTGCCATAAGCAATTTCCCATGTGTGGTTGTGCTAATAAAGATGTCAAGAAGACTAAACAAGTTCCTGGCCTTTGATTAAGATCAAGTGTCCGGATCTGAGCTTATCCCACCATGGGGCTCGTTTGACCAACACTTGTTGACGGTGTTTTATTTTGAACAGATCTTGGTTTTGAAAGTCCTAGGTGCTGAGATTTCTGCACGCGCTGGTAGATGATGACAAGCTGACTCTCTAGTTCTGATTCATAACCCTTGAGTTTCTTGAGAAGTAGGGAACAGAAGCCAAGAAAGGCTGAGGGGTCACGAGTACAGGGCAGAGCTCTGTCCACAAAGGATGGGTGGGCCCAGGATCGATCCAACTGCAGAGATTAATGACCGGGTGACGTGGCAATTGCACAACACGATATTAGCTTTCATCGTTAATAGCTTAAACAGCGCCCATGGTACTAATTGCTGTTCGAAATCAGAACCCTGTTTCAGCATCCCTGAGGAGGTGGCCTGTGTACACAGCCATGCCACTTAGGGGGTGTGTCCCTGAATACGCCAACGGAACTCTGCCTTCAGAAACAAGTCACAGTGTTTGAAAGAATGACTGTAATCACAATTTTCTTCTGAATGTATGGGAGGTGGGGACCGTGTGCTTTAATTAAACAGACAGCACAGCAGTGGTCCCGCAGGGGGAAGTTACTCCTGCAGAGAGAAGAGCTAATTCATACTTCTCCGACAAGACAAGGAGCCCAAAGAGCAATTTTGCTGAGATGGAATTTTAGAATAACAACCATTGCCAGGGCTTTGCATCAATGTATATATTTATGCCCGTAATGTGCTTAGGCACAGAGCACCCTAGGGTTCTATGTGTTAAAGAAAATAAGCTGAGGCTGGAAAGCTGGGAGAGCAATAAAGAATGCTTGCTGCTCTTGCAGAAGTTCCAAATCCAATTCCCAGGACCCATAGGAGAGAGCTCATAACTGCCTGTTACTCTAGCTAGCTCCTCAGGCCTCTATACACAACTCTCTCTCTCTCTCTCTTTCTCTCTCTCTCTCTCTCTCTCTCTCTCACACACACACACACACACAATTTAGAAAAGGAAAAAAGTGTTTATATTGCACACACAGGGCTGGAGAGATGGCTCAGCGGGTAAGAGCACTGACTGCTCTTCCAGAAGTCCTGAGTTCAATTCCCAGCAACCACACGATGGCTCACAACCATCTGTAATAGGATCCGATGCACTCTTCTGGTGTGTCTGAAAAACAGCAACAGTGTACTCACATACATAAAATAAATAAATTAAATAAATTTTTAAAAAAGGCTGGGCAGTGGTGGCACACGCCTTTAATCCCAGCACTTGGGAGGCAGAGGCAGGCGGATTTCTGAGTTCAAGGCCAGGCTGGTCTACAGAGTGAGTTCCAGGACAGCCGGGTCTACACAGAGAAACCCTGTCTCAAAAACCAAAACCAAACAAAAACAACCCCATCTATCTTTAGTCACTTTGATCTGCCAGGTACACTGGCCATGTGACGGGCCAAATCTACTCACCTCAGGGGGTGCCCTTGCTGCTAACCAGAACTGGGCCATGGTTTCATCAAACCATGAAGGAAGATGCAGTCCTTAAGAGTGTGCTAAGTTCCAGTAGAAATCCCAACACGCGGTGCTTTCCGTTCTACAAACTCTTGACTTTACTTAACACAAAGTCTGGGAGTAGGCAGTGGGGAGATCAAGTCAGCAGCAGCTCAGGGGTGTCCAGGTTCTAGCTCTGGGCTCTTTTTCACTACCAGAAAATGGCTGTGTGCAACACATACCACCTTTGTACCATTGCAGCCAAAGGCCAACCTAGGGGAGGCTGTCCAGGAAGCCAGAGGGCACTCACTCTTCCTTCGACCAGAAGAAAGATTCCCAAATTCCTTCCCCAGAGCCTCCATGCAGATACCCCTTGGATAAGGCCCACCTCTAGCTGGGAGGGTTTGAGAACGTAGTACGTTTCCTCATTCTCCATGAGTGAAAGCTCTGTGAGAGAAGGGGAGACGTGAGAGAGGAGTACCCAGGAACAGGCCAGCTGCAAAATGTCACCCCATTCTTGCCACTGAGGAATTACTAGGAGAAGATAGCATGAGGCATATCTGCTAGCTCGGATCTCAGAGGACATTGGGGCTGTCACTTCATGTGTGGCTCAACCAAATGTGGGACACAGGGGCACGATGCAGAGCCTCATCAGGTCTTGGCCCCAAGACTGTGGCCCAAGGAAGCTGTGTAGATTACTCCCAACCTGAGGCTTATTGGATCCTACCAAACACAGTTCGTCTCTCACCAACAGCAGAAACTGTGGTAGGTTGAATGAGAATGTCCCCCTTTGGGGTATTTGAACACTTGGTTTCTTGTTAGTGTCAGTCTTTGGGATGACTTAGGATGTGGGTGTGGCCTTGGTGGATGCTATATGTCTCCAGTTTGCTCTCCCTATTTTATCCTTGTGTGGCAGGAGCTCCTGACACCATGCCTGCAGCTCGACCTTATGCCTCCCTGCTCTGATGAACTCCTCCCTATGGAAGCGTAAGCCCAATAAACTTTTTCTTCTATAAATTGCCTCATTCATACAGCAATTTAAAAAAATAAGTAATTGTTGACGGGATTTAGAATCATCGTGGAGACAAATCTCTCTAGGCGGGCCCATGAAGAAGTTTCTAGATTAGGTTAGTTGATGTAGGGAAGACCTACTGTAGTGGTTTGAATATGCTTGGCCCATGGGAAGTGGCACTATTAGGAGGTGGGGCCTTGTTGGAATGGGTGTGGTCTTGTTGGAATGGGCGTGGCCTTGTTGGAATGGGCGTGGCCTTGTTGGAGGAGGTTCATCCTTGTTAGAATAGGTGTGACTTTGTTGGAGGAATGCGTCACTGTGTAGGCAGGTTTTGAGGGCTCCTAGTGCTCAAGCCCTGCCAAGTGCAGGGGAGCCCGTCTTCTCCTGGCTGCCTTCAGATAAAGATGTAGAACTCCTGGCTCCTTCTCCGGCACCATGTCAGCTTATGTGCGGCCATGCTTCCTGCCATGATGATAATGGGCCGAACCTCTGAAACTGTAAGCCAGCCCCAATTCAATGTTGTCCCTTATAAGAGTTGCCTTGGTCACAGTGGTTCTTAGCAGCGATAAAACCCAAAGTAAGACACCTACTCTCATTATGAAAGACAACATTCTCCAGGCTGGTCCTAGACGGAATAAAAAAAAAGAAAGTTGCGGGGTGTGGGGGAGGGGCAGGCACACGCAGCTCTCTCTGCTTTCTCTGCAATGTGACCCCCTCAGGCTCCCACCACTGTGCTTTCCCCCACAGTGACGAACTGTGTCCCCTGCAACTATGAGCCTAAGCAAGCATCTCCTTCCTTAAGTGGCTTTTTCTTGGGTATTTTCTTAAGGCAACGAGATAAATAACTAACATAGACTGCATGATTAGATAGTCTCCAGACCTACTGCAGAGATAAGGGGTACCACACTGGAGAGGTAAAGGGTATCCCTCTGACCCTTACAGCACATACATGGCACAGGATATGAAATTACAGAGCACGGTGCCGTCAACTGCCAGGATCCATGAGCTCTGGTTCTGAGTACGCACAGACCCATTTTCTTGCTGTCATTTCCTAAAAGACGTGGTAACGCCACTATTTAGGTCTTTGCTTCCATGGTTGCTGCTATTTCAAGTAGCAGATGATTTCAACCACGTAGCAGGACAGTGTTGGTCGTATGCAAGTTACCACACACATTCCACCGAGGGTATTGAGTTCACAGACTTTGTCATCCTTGGAAGTTCCTACAGCCTGCCTCCCAGGGACACCGAGGGACAGATGTGTGCACTTCTTATGGAAGGCAGGCTCCTTCTGTCCCGAGTGCTTCTCTTTATGGGAGATTATCTCCCAGCTGTTCTCAATTCTCCACACCTCATCCTGGTATCTGACTAACACAAAAAGAGAGGGACCCAAGGGTCCAAGCCTCCCTTCTTCCTGCTGAAAACCACACACATAAGCACTTAGGGGTCATATGGCAAGAGGGATCCAGATGCCTTGGCCTGCTTAGTTGGGCTCCCTGGAGTGGGGCTGGCTGGCCCCAAGAGGCCCCTCTCCTCACCCCATGAAAGCTCTTAGAGTGGTGGCACCTGTGATTCCCGTCTGAATGATACTCATCTATCCTGGTGATACCAGGCTGGCAGTGGTGGCAGTAGCTCTAGGCTGCCCTGTGTCCCTTTCTTTGGGCTGTGTTAGGACTAAGGTGAAGAGGAGACTTTGAACCTCTCCCTTCTTGGCTTTTCTTCTATTTTCCAGTTCATTCGTTTGCCACGGGGCAGGTTTAACGCATGACCGCACACACCATCTTTTTATTATGAACTCATTCAGACACGCGACTGTGGGCTTGGATTCTAAGCCAATTTCTGTTAGAGGGGCAGTAAAAGCTTTAGTGGGGCTGTCCTGGCAGGAGTGAAGGCGTTGCAAAGGGACAACTGTATCCTTTCATTTGGTTATCAGATTGAGACATACACCCCAAGAAATTACAAGTCCCCCCAGGGACCTCATGTCAGGGAAGGAAAGGCAGAAGCATTGTCCCAGCAAAGGGAGGAACTTGTCTCCATGGAAGAGTTATACAACTTGTCAGACCACCTTGCCCGAGAGACTGGATCCGAGACAGAGTGATGGATGGATAGAACCATGCTTTCATCGGATTGCTTAGCTGTGCATACTTCTTGCCCTCTATTTAAACTTAAACTCCATGTCAGGACCCCAAAGATGGAGCAGGAATGAAGGGCCACTGGACCTCCTTGTTCCCTTCCCAGTGTGACCACATTAAATGAATCTCCTTTTATTTTTCTGCTTTTCATCGTTGTGTCTTTCATGGTTGACAATAACCCTAGCGTCATTGGAAGATGGATCTCAGCTCTTGGTCAGTCCGTCCTCCCCTGGATGTCTGAGGAGCACTCACAGTGGTGACAGTTGGTGCCACAGCCCTAGCTTGTGCTGGAAGCCTGTGAGTTTCCTCAGCATGACTCTGAGACCTCTGTCCTTGCTTTCAACATCCATGACAACCAACAGAATGGCATCAGCTATAGGATATAGCGCCCTCACAGCTACCCACTCGTGCCTCCCCTGGACAGCTCCAGTTAAGGATTGATCCATGCCAAGGAGTCAGTAACCAAAACACTGCCCCTTGAATATCAGAGAAAAGAAAATGGCTTGTATTAAAAAAAAAAAAAAAAAAAAAAAAAAAAAGGAATGACAAACACAGAAAATAACATTCATCTCTTTTAATTCTCAGGCCAAATTCGAGGACTAAAATTTGGAGAGGTCGAATTGTGTCACCAGGTCAGATCCAGCCACAGAATAGGTGTGTACGTAGCAGGTGGGCCAGGTGGCTCCAGTGTCCAGGTGGGGGGTGGGCGTGCCAAGTCTTGATGTAACCAGTTCTCCCAGTCCGGACCTTAGAAGGGACAGTCTTCTAAAGAGGGAAGAACAGACAAAGGGTGAACAGACCAGACCGACTCCATCTTGGATTCAGGCTCCATCTTAGAGACCTGACCTAAGGGTTGAACTTGAGTTAACCAACAAGTCTGAACCTAGCACGAGTTTCAAAGGTCACTCCCTAACAACTACCAATCAGGAGGAAAGCAAAAGTTAAGTTTATGGTTTGGCTCCCAGCACTGGCTAATCATTTTAAAGGGCAACAAATTCCATAATAGCCCCCACATAAGAATTGTACCAGGCTGGAAACTCCCTTGCTTGTTTGCTTGCCTCTGTTAATGCTTGCTTGAAACTGGGCTCAGGGTCTTCACCCTCCCATCCTGCTGCATCGATGACAGTGGTGAACCCAAGCTTGACCTTGAATTAAGACCCTAGGTGACTGCATTGGAATTGGCTCCTTGGTGGTCTTTTGGGGTTTCATACAACAAGGGTACTGGTGAGAATAAGTGTCTTTCTCTTTAAACAATTGTAGGAAACTTTGGCTCAAGTTCTTTGCAAAGTCTCAGGACTTGGGGAAATGGCTCCGTTGGCAAAGCGCCCGCCTTGCAAGCTTAGAGGACCTTAGTTCAATACCTGGCTCCACAGAAGAAGTTGTACTGTGGGGATGAAGATAACAGGATCCCTGAGGCTTGTTGGGCAGCCAGCCTATCTACTCATCCCTGTGAGTGACTCAAAGAAGAAGCTGGGTAGCTCCTGAGTAGTGAGACATGCTGTTGACATCTGGCCTCCACATGCATGCATACACGTGTGCACATGCACACAGCCACTTACACGCATGCACGTGTAAGCTGCCTTGGCATTTCCCTTGCCAACCCCTCACTGCTCCAGTGAGCATTCCCAAGGTTATATCTTGGATTCAGACAAAAAACCAAGTAAAAATGACTCCCTTCTTTGCCAGACCTTCAGCCCTGACCTTTCACCCGGAGACCTAGATTCAGCTATGTCACAGGCATCCAAGGACCACCAGATAGGTAAAGACCAACCAGTGACACCGACTGGCTCCACAGTCCCAAGTAGTTCTTCCTACTAATTAACTCCTCATCCCCTACTACGCTGAGAGATGACTATACCTTCTTGCGGGTTCTCGACGGGCAGAGGGTGGAAACACCACGGGAACCCCCGGATACTGTCATCAAAACGCAACCTCTTCCTTGCACTGTTCAGCGGTGACACCAGGGAAGCCACAATTTGACCTCTCCCTGGGGGTCACGGCACATGTTTCTAAAGTGAGGGTAAAAAGCAGAGATGAGTCATGGGCCACATTCCTGAGACTGTCACACTGCTTCCTTCTCTGAGGAAACAGGACACACTGCCTTCGGGGAGCCAGGTTTGACTACACAAGGGGATAAAGGCCTCATTTGTAGATGCAGAAAGACTGGAGCTCTGGGGCAGCTTTCCCAGTCTTCCACAGCTAATGTCTGCTAGGTGATGCACTGTTTGCTCATTCGCTTCAGCACTTGGTCGGGAACTCTACTCACCTAGTAAATAAATGCTTTCTGAGCAGTGTATGTGCTGGCTAGGTGGAGGTACTGACACGGTAAAAGCCAAGGACACCATGCCCAGTGACTGAACACCAAGGTGAAAACAGAAGTCTTATACCCACCCCCCTTCCTTTCTTCCAGGATGCTGGAGAGCATTCCCGAGGGTGTAACTTTGTTTCAGATCTGACAGACAGCCAAGTAAAAGAGGACCCCTTGCTAGACTTTCATGCTTGACTCTCCAACCCTGCACCTGAATTCAGAGGCTAACAGATCCATAAAAGACATGAGCCACACAGTACAATCATCCCAGTGTGTGGAGCTTATGCTTGGGACTCAGGAGGTGTGGGGGAGCCCTGGAGATGGGATAAGCACTTCAAGGCTGAAGGGAGAAAAGAGCTCCCTATAGAGGATGTTTACAATAGGTCTCCCAAGAACATATCAGAGTCCAGAGGCCTGGAGGGGTGTTCATCAGGGGCTTCCCCCAGGGCTCTTTCCTTGTGTAGAGACCTCCTGAAACATTCTTGAAGAACTTTTATCTTTCAAGATAAGATCAGGACCTGCCATCTGCTTGCTGGTGGCTTCTGAGATGGTTCTGGCCTCTAAGCTGTGGCTCTGTTATAAAGCTAAGGTGACCACTGTCCACGGCACAGGACAATCAGGGGTCACAAGGAGCCCTTTAAGCCATGGAAAAACAGCAGCCAGGAGAGGCAAGGATGTTTCTGCTCTCCTGGGGCCTCCAACTCCCTTTCCCAGCAGGACTTAAAGATCCTCTGTCCTGTCTGCACCTTTGTGGTCACCTGAGGAAGTTATTGAAAGCGAGTTCCCTTCAGAAGAGTCTTTAGAATATGTCTATATACCTACAGATATATCTCTATGGAAAGTAGATCAAGGATATCATGTGACCCAGAAACAGGTGTTGAGCCCCAGTCCAGGGAATGGGGCAGAGGAAGGCAGGGAGATGGGAGACAGCATGGTGGCTAGAACTGGGGGTAGGGAGAACTGGAGAGAGCACAGAGCAGCTGGTGGATGTACCCCTCTCTCTTCACCTTCTACTCCAAAGCCATTTACTTCTCCCTCAGCTTCCCCCGACTGGTTCCTTATCCTCTGTCACAGGCTGGTGCAGAGGGGCCTAGGCAGTTACATGGTAATTTTCCTTCTCCCTGCTCTCCCTACTACCTCCTCCCACTCAAGGGGCATCGAAGTTGCTGGAAGATAAGCAGAACATTCTTAACTCTTTTCTAATGCCTCTCAGCTTGGAAACTTCCCTGTCCCCTCTTCCTTAACACTGTGTCTGAGACCTGAGCTCTTCGCAGCCGGGAAAACCTCAACTCACACACAGCCACTGCCGCAAGCCTTTTGTCGATAGCCACGAAGCAGAAGACCTTGTTCCCATTCTACAGGCAAAGCAGCTGAGACAAGGTCATAGGTCACAAGGCCCTCCACCCCCAAGGAGGGATGAGGGCTAGGTCAATAACACAGGACTCCAGGAGGAGTTTGGCTTCCAGACCCGGGTACATCCTAAGGATCCAAGGGCCCAGGATCTGGAGGAATCTCTTGAAGGCTCAGCCTGAACATAAGTACTTGGGCAGGGCTGCCTGCCAAGGAGAGGCTGGCTGGATGTCACATTTGGAGAGGAGGCTCTAAGATCAGTGTAACGTTCACATCAACAAGGGAAGATAGAACTCAACCGTAGAAGCTTCATTCTCCCTGTTCCCTCATAGGTTCTGGGGCTCCACCCGCTGCTCCATCTATTCCAGTTCTTGTGTTCTTGTAAACAGGGTAACAGCCTTCAAGGGCCCAGACCATTGGCTGCATAGGGAAAGGCTGGAACTAAGCACCAGGTCACAATCACCTCTGGGGCCCCGTGTCTATCAGCTAGGAGCAGTAGGAAACAAGAGGGTTTGTCTTACCTTCCTGGTCCTGGGCAAGGCTGCTGAGGGCCAGCATGAGGACCATGGCGAGGACACAGATCACCTTGTGCTCCATGGCAGCTCCACGGGAAGACCACAAATGATGGATGAACTTCTGCCCTCGTACTTGACTTTATACCACCGGTCTATTTGCTTAGAGTGAGCGAGCATTTGCCAAAGGAGGGTCCATGCTGAGTAAGATTACAAAGCGTTTCTGAGATGCAGTCACGGACTGAGAGTGCTGATAGGGAAAGCTAGTCCCTCTAGTAAGATACACGGGGAACCCGTGTATCTCTCCTGACATGACCTTGATCCAGGCCTGAGTGGTTTTAGTAAAACCGTCCAGCTGGGCTAACATTGCGTGTTCAGGCAGAGCTGGTTCATAGCGAGAGTCCTGTTGCATCTACAGGGTTCAGCAAGTGATCTGAAGCTGGCGAGACCCCATCTGCTGGCCCCGTGCTTCTGAAGTGGGCTTGTGTGTGATGTTATCGACTTGGAGGATCTGGGTCACCCAGTGACGGGAAGTGTGTGGCTCAACAAGATGACAGGGAAAAAATAATGGGCCCCCTGATGGTGTGCTCCTCTCCTCTGCTGGATGAGCCTGTAGGATGCATCTTTCCAGCATTTTCTTCATCCTTACACATGCCTACGTGACCAAGGCGCTCTTCGGTCCCTTACTGAGGAAATACACTCAATAGGACTCTGCCCCACTGACAATGTAAGACCCTGAAAACCTTCGAGAGCTCAGAGTCCTCGTCGAGGTCTGTATGTGCATCTTGATCAGCTCACCTAAGTGATTCCTTCTTTATTTTTCTATTTGAGACAAGACCAGGCACATTCTGGGTGCTGTGGCCATAGACTATTACCCTATTTGCTGCAGTAGGGTCCTTTTCGATGAGGAAAAGAAAAAAGAAAGGAAAACCGACCGTGTGTGAGAGCTTAGTGGAAAACAGACACAGTGGGCTCGCCCTGCCTGGCACCTGTCGCTCCCTGTCCTCCAGCCTCTGCCTCAGTGTCCCCCAAAAGGCATTCTGCCTCCTGGGTCATAGTCTCTGAGAGGATGCCTGCACCCAGCGCTCTGACTCACCCTCCACCTCTCACCCATTACTGATCTCGTGATCTATCTCTTGCAGCCACTCTGTGTATCTGCTCATTGTTTATAGCCCTCTCTCCTAGACTGGAAGGTTCGTGAGAACAGAGACTGTGTTTTATTCTGGGAGTGGCCCAGCTCCCAGACCACAGCTTCAATGTATGTAACATGTTCAAGCAGTAGCTATGAACACCTGAATGAATGAATGATGAATGATGAATGAATGATGTGAATGAATGAATGATGTGGAATGAATGATGAAATGAAGATGAATGAATGAATGATGATGAATGAATGATGATGAATGAATGAATGAATGAATGAATATGATGAATGAAATGAATGAAGAAATGAATGAATACCACAGCAGAAGTGCTTTTCCTTTGGTGATAGATTAAGGGTCCTGCATGTAGCCTGGAAAGAGACCCTACTAAGTAAACCCCAGAGGCCCTCGAGGACATGGATCAAAGTAAAACCATCACCCTTTTTCCCTTCACTCCTGCTTCAGCAGTTCTAGGAGAGGGCCTGACAGGCGAGGGAGTACATTCGAGAGAGGGCTGAGTTCATCACACACAAGGGATGTAGGCTCCCTTGGTTCACAGTGAAGAGGGCTCAAAAAGCAGAGCGGAAACGGGTATGACAGTTGGGAGAAGTAAGAGCCGAAGCTTGTGGAGGCTGAGCCACAAGGAGCACAGCCCACTGGTTCTAATGGTTCGAGATTTATGTCAACCCCAGAAACATCCACACACGTGGAGAAGCAAGAAGAGCTTCTGGGGGCGGGGGGGGAGTCGGGGAAGAGTGAGAAGAGGTTCCCAGGCTCATTAACAAAAGAAAGGGGAAAAGCTTGACTATATGGGAATGTCACTTTTGGTACAGTATGGCCTGCTAGCGTGCAGAATGAATTGAGTACCTTACCTAGATGAAAAGAACGGACCCCAGAGAGACATATTTGGAATACAGTTAATGAAGGGTCCACCTAAGACTGGATACTCACACATATCAAATACTGGCCATGCTAGAACAGCACCCAGACCAATGCATGCAAACACAGACAGGAAGGGAAGGGTCCAGCCTCGGCACAATGCCACACAGAGGAAGGAAGAAATGGAGACATCAGAGGGGCACAGAAGCCCTCCATGCTTCTGCCAGGCTGTGATTTGCTGAATTTATAAAACATAAACTCTTCAGAGGCCAGAGAGAGCCAGTGCCATTCACTGGATGGATCTGGGGGATGCCCCGTGAGCCACCCTCTGAGTTCCTTTTTTTTTCAAGTCTGACTTCTTTGAGAAAGCGGGGAGGGATCCTGTGCCTTGGATTTGCCCTTGAGGCAGACAGTGGAGTGGCTGCAGCTGTTCTTGCAGGGACAGCAAGTAAGGGCTCCATTTCTCCAGAGTAGAGTCATGTCCGCGATTTCCAATGGAAGACAATAGTAGACCTCCTAAATAAAAACCAGGCTTTTAACATGGCAGGGGGATTCAGGGCTTTTAACTGACAGACCACCCAGGTCAGGGGAACCTGTGCAGTGTCTCACCAGCTCTGGGGTTGAGTTTCCCTACTTGAAAAATAGAGAGTAGTCAGGTAGAGATGCAAATCACTGTCAACGCTATAAAAACATCCGGAAACTCAAGACCCTAGAAGTACAACTGCCTGCGACCCAGCTGCCCATTATGGGGTACGTGTCCAAAGGAAAGGGAGCCAGTATGCGAAGGGGCATTGCACGCTGTGCTCTGAAGTGAGGAGGAGGTGAGGCTCAGAGCCACAGGTGAGGGTGTCAGAGTGTGAGCTGAGATTCGCACCCCCAGAAACCTGGCCACCCCATCAGAAGTGGAGCAGCCTTCCTCTAGGAAAGTCTCCAGACAACCACACTCTGAAACAATCTTGTCATCGTGCTCTGTGAAAGGACGCAGACGCAGACGCAGACCGCACAGACGCAGACGCAGACGCAGAACGCAGACCACAGACACAGACGCACAGACGCAGACGCACAGACGCAGACGCACAGACCCTGCACAGTCTCGTATAGCTGTGAAATGGTGAAAGGCTGAACTCGGGGAGCAGAGTGTAGGATGATGGTTTTGATGGCCAGGAGAGTATATGGAATCGAGGCAGTGTTGCTCAAAGCAAGTGGAAATTAAGTCTAAGAGCTCTTTGAAGCAGTACCGTGTGGTGATTCATAGGTTCAGTAACTTGGCTTGGCCCAACGAGGTGGTCTCTGGGTAAAGGTGCCTGCTACCAAGCCTGATGACCTAAGTTCCAACTCCAGGACCCACATGGTGGGAGGAGAGGACTGACTCCTGCAAGCTGTCGTCTGAGCTACACAGGCACCGTGATACATGGGCACCCCACACACACAAAAATAAAAGTCAATAAACTGATGTATGGACGAACAGTTTGGCTTCACTGGCTCATGAGGTATACATATTGTGTTTTAATTTTTTGAAGCAGCAGTGTAGAGGGCACAAGGTCCTTGGTGCCCACAGATAAATGCTAGGGAAACCAAGAATGCTAAGCACGCAGGCTTGTCCCTTTAACTGAAGGGATGTATGCCTGTTTCCACCTGGTGATCTGTGTTCTCTGTAGGGTCAGGCCTCCCCCGAATCCCCACCCCCCCCCTAAGCGTTCTTGTGACAGTTGTCACCGGGAAACCCTTTTCCAAAATTGTACTGTGTTTAAATATGTCAAAAATAAACTCCCTGAGGTCAGACTCTAAAAGTATGAAACAACGCCAGCTAAGTCTTGTTGAATTGGATTTCCTTCTTGCCCCACACTTACTGCTCATTGTTCTGCCAACCCTGGTGTTTGCAGAGACCCTCACCCAGCAGGGTGTGCACTTGTAGCACCCCCTGGCCTTGAACTTGTGTTCCTTCTGACTCACCCTCCCTGATGCTGGGAAAACAACAGTCGGGTACGACCAGGTCTAGCTGTGCACACACATTTCGAAGCATTGTATCATAGATCATAAATGTATATAGTTTTTACCTCTGAACTTTAAAGTTAATTAATAAACTAAGATCTATAATATAAAAACGAGATGTCTTAGTAAGGGACCTAGAGCAGCTTTCAGAAGTCTTGAGGCTCCAGTTGGAGCTGATGTGGGATCCAGAGTTCCCCAAATACAAGAAAGGGTCCTGGAGTGAGGTGTTGAAGCCATTTCCGGGTATTTCTCCTGCTCTATACTGAAGCCTTGATCTCCGTCAGCTGATGCTGTGCTCTCATTTGGAAATGGGTCTCTGCAGATGATGGTGTTCAGGTGGAGACAGGATGGATGTGAATGTTTCCATATAAAACAAGAAACCTGGGCACAGGCACATCCTCAGACTTCACTGGGGTAGCCATAGAAACCAACGCAGTCTGGATGCTGGTGAAGAAACCCACGAGGTATGTCTGAGACCACCAGTACTAGCTCTGAGCTGACCCAGACCCTCAGAAGCACAGACTTCATCCAGGTCTCTCTTGAAAGCAGCTGTGGACTACAGGTGATGCTGGCTCACCATGTGGGCAGCAAGGGTTCACATCCTCCCATATTTGGAACCATCACTTGCAGATTTTTAAGGATTGTCATCATACATGAAGACTTATACTACACTGTTACATGCAAAGGAACCGGGCCCTGAAGTTCAAAACAGCCTGAGAGAAAGATGCAATGCTGAGCTCGGGTGTGAGAGCTGACGGGTGTGAGAAGGTGGGGTCTGTGGACCACTCTGCGTTCTGCTTCCCAGTTAACACCTTTGAGAGAAGAATTAACATCCATTATTGAAAAGGTGGTTGTTTAACAAGCACAACTCAATAATTTTGCTCTCCCAGATCAAAGTGGGAGAAGCTGCCCTGCTCTCCTGGCAGGTGAGTCAGACGGTAAGATATGGGGCTAGTGTTTGACTTTGTGGGGGTTCCTTGGGGCCCACACCCCAGCAATGTGCTTGCCCTGAAACCATTTCCTCACACCTTCCCTGAAGTCAAACACAGACCTGAGGTGGGCTCCCGTAATCATTCCGATATCAGCCCCTGTGGAGTGGAGCCACCCATTCCTGCCTGGTGAGTCCTCCTTGTTCCACCTCATAAACCCTAGAGCCTCACTCCACACGGGCCAATGAGGGGACAGAAGATATCCAGGCCTATCAGTGGTAAGTAACATGGAGACTTCTAAATCCCAAGCCTTGTCCTCTTTCCTCCCCTCCTCCTCTGCCTCCCATATCACCAGCCATCATCCAGACAAGCAAGACATGAATCAAAGCCCTCAAACTGACCAAGAGCTTTTAAGACGGAGGTGTCGTCTCAGAGGCTTCAGTGCTGGTCCAACCTGGTCATGTGTGAGTGTGTCCCAAAGGGAACACCGTGATTGTGAGATGTTCTAATGGGAGGTACGGAGAGTTCCTCTGCAACTTTCTATGACTCGTTTGGTCTTTTCTATTTTTCCATGAAATGAGACCATGAAAAGGGATTTCCAAAACTGTGAGAGGGAGAGTTAGTTTCTGAGGCCAGACCTCCAGAGACTTGGCTGTTCCTTCTATAGTCTACACTAAAGTTGGTTTTATGAGGGGCTTGGTTATACTCCAAATGGAGGAGGGGCAATGGGAGTATATTCCACTGAGGATTTTGGGGTCTCAACCAGCAACTGATAACAGCAAAACAACTGGGTAGGGGATCAAGAGAAAAATAGAAGGTCTGACTGCCCAGTGGAATCTAACTGGTGATGCATAAGACACTCCAGCCAATAGCAGCTGAAATCAGACCCTACAGAGATGAGAGCACAAAACACACATCAACAAAATACAAATAAGTCAAATATCCCAGACTGTAATGGGGTCAAACCAGGGATTAGCACCAAAGAACATTGGGGGCTCTGAACATGTGGAAACTAAGCACTCTATTTCTAAAAAACTCACGAAGTGAAAAGGTTGTCTCAAAAGGAACTTTAAAGAACACAGAACTAAATGAAAACGAAAACACATTTCATTTCAGAACTTGTAGGGCTGAAGCAAAAGTGAGATCATGTGACAACATTAATGTACCCTAGAAATGAAGACAGTATCAAACCAATAACAAACTGATTCACCAATAAAAGATCAGTAGGGCCAGCCATGGTGGTGCACACCTCTAATGCCAGCACTCGGGAGACAGCAGCAGATCTCTGGGAGTTTGAGGCCAGCCTGATCTACAGAATAAGTTCCAGGACAGCCAGAACTACAAAATGAGATTCTATCAAAAAAAAAAAAAAAGTAAAATAAAATAAACAAACAAAACCCAATAACAACAACAGATCAATAATATTGACAAGCCCATATTAAAACTGACAACATTTAAAGATAAGACACAAACAACTAATACCACAAATATAGCAACAGACATTACTACAGACCCAACAGCCATCTAAAGGATCAGAAAAAAAAAAAAAAAAAAAAAAAAAAAAAACCTTGTTTTGCTCATGATGTAGTCAGCAAAAGAAACACAGACCAATTCCTCAAAAATTACAAACTGCCAAACTCAATTAAGGTAAAAATTTGCTCTGAATAATCCTATAATCCTCAGAAAGTTTGAATGCATAGTTGGATTTCTAGGTCCAGTTTTTAAAATTAATACCGTTCTCTCGGAGACAGAGAATGGTGGATACTGGCTAATTCATTTATGAGATCATTATCATCCAATTACCCACCGAGGCCAGACAAACCCAACACACACACACGTAAAGCAACAGAGAGGCGATAGTCATGAACTTTGACACAAACTTCTTCAATAAAATATCAGGAGCCTAAATCAACCGGTATATAAAAAAAAAAAAAACAAACAAACAAACAAAAACCAGTATATGCGTAGCCAATTCGGATTTCCTCTAGTTGCACAAAGTTGCTATAAGTCTAAAAATGACCATATCAACTTAAGTAGGGAAACCAACTAACAAGATTTAGCACCTGTTTATGGCTTTAAAAATCTTCTAGAATCATGACTATGGAAACAAATGAGCCCCACCTTGAAAAAGAGCATCCAAAAGATGCCCACAGTGATATCATATTTACTGGTGAAAGACTGGAGGCTTTCATCCTAAGATTGAGAATAAAGAAGAGATGCTTATGCTTATCCAGTGTAGTAACAGAGATAGTAGCTATATAATTAAAATATAATTATGTGTGTATAATTTAAAAATGTACACATGAGAATAAATAAATTCATTTGTGGATGTCATGGCCACACCTATATAAGGTCTTCAGGAGGTAGGGGTACGGCTCCGGGTAGAGTACCACATAATTAGTATGTGCCCTCAAGATCCTGGGTTTGATCTCTAGAACCAGTAAGATGGAATTCCAAGGAATCTAAAAAGAACTAAAGATGAAAGAGTTTAGCCAGACCCCGAAAGCCAACTGCTCTTCTACACAGTGCCAGAGAATGTGCAGAAACATTCAAAACACAACGGCCTTCTACAGTCACTCAAGAAAAACATGAAATACAGATAAAATCTGTGTGCAAAATAAAAAACAACAACAACAACAAAACAAACAAACAAAAAGCAAGGCTCTGCACAGGAGAGACGTCAGCTCTCCCCAGACAGATCCAGTTCCTATGGTTTTTGGTAGCCATGAATAAGCTTATTTTAGGATCTCCTTGGAAAGATGCTGTCCACAGAAGAGTCAAAACAGTCTTAAAAACAGAATGCATAGGAAGAGACCCTGATATTAGGTTTGCTGCTGGTGGTGGTGTCTGTACTGGGGTCAGTGCCACAGTAGCAGAAAGGCAGACATGTGGGTCAACAAGGAACAACTGAGGACTCAGAACAGACCTCACACATATGTTCATGACAAAGGAGTAGATGTCCATTGGAAGAGACATTGCTGGTGAAGCAAGGGGAGTCTGGGCTGTGGCCTAGGGGTGGGGAGTGGCGTAGGGCAGGTGCTTCAGTTATACCTCATACCTCAAACAAAATGCATCATAAAACTAAATATAAAAAGAATAAAACTTTTAAGATAAACACAGGCAAAATCTTCCAGGACTAAAATCATCCAGGACCTAAAACTAAGTGAAATGTTCTCCAGCTTTTCACTGTGGACTTGAGAACTGATGAGAAAACTCCAGCAACTGGACCTCACTACTCACTTAGCATTGTCAACCTGACACAATCTGGAATCATCCTGGAAAAGTCTCGGTGAGGGATTGTCTAGATCAGTTGGTATGTGATTATATCTGGGTTTGTTTTGATTGTGTTGAGGTGGGAAGACCTGCCCACTATGGGCGGCACCATTCCCTAGGCAGCCGATCCTGAACTGTGTAAGTTCAGAGATGGGGACTGAGCATAAGTAAGCACGCATGCATCTCTGCCCTTGATTGTGTGTTGTGACTAGCTGCTTCAAGTTTCTGTCCTCTGGACTGTAACATAGAATTATCAGATGGAATAAACCCTTTTTCTGACTTCAGACCTTTCTCATGGGATATTTTATCATAGCAACAACAATGATACGAAGAAATCAACCTTAAATTTTTAAGACTGATTTTATTAATGAATGCTTATTTGTGCGTCTATGTACACTCAAGTGCAAGTGCCTCTGTGGAGAGGCCAGAGGCATCAGATCATCCTAGATCTGGAGTTAGATGGTTGTGAATATTCCAGCATGGGTATTGAGAACTGGACTCAGGTCCACCAAAAGAGTAGCTCCCGCACACCAGCCATGCCTTCTAGGATACCCCAGTGTTCGTGAGAGCAAGGAGAGAGACCGTAGTAGGTGCGGGGGCTGCATCCTTTACCAGTGACTCTTGGTAGAAAGGGAGATGACAAATGTCCAAAATGCACATAAAAGAGACAACAAGCTCAGCTCTCGGGAGTGGGAGCTGAAAGGAAAAGCCAAGAATCCAGGTCCCATCCCTGAGACATGACCCCTGATGCTTAGAGAACAGCTGTAAACCAGGACCACTAGGCTTACCTATAATTCTAGCAGAGGAAGAGGAAGAAGAGGGAGGACTGGGTTGGGGGGGAAAGAAGGGACCTGCCCTGTCTTGTCCCTTCTTTTCTGTGATAACTGAGTTGTGACCCTTTCTCCTCTGTGATCATACTTTGACCATTTCTCTGTGAACTATACCTTTAATCACTACTTCTACATGACATTCACACCACTCAGGAAGCCCAGGATATGGTCCAGATCTACATGGTAATAATCCTGGAGTCTGGTTTTCCGATACCTGCCGATAATGTTTGTACTTTTTGAGTGGAGAGATATGGAGGCTTTTAAAGCAAATTGTGATGTTAAGGTCTATCTCCGGGTTTCTTCTCATTATGTCTAAGCCAGTGCACTTATGCATGAAATGATAGCATGCAGGCAGTTTGTGGTGGTGGCTTGTTCTTATAGCCCATCATTCGCTTATCCCGCCAGAATGTGTGAGCGTCGTGTAGATGCCAGGGACACAGGCATCAATAGACCAGCTTCATTCCCAACAAGTCTTCAGCTTCAGAGTGACAAACAGGCTCTCACATGAATGGTGACATTGCCAAGAAGGATTAATGTCTGTGTGTACACTCATATGCAAACAAGCACATCCATGCCTTTGTATACAGGCACAAGCACACATCTCTTATGAAGGCCATAAAGAAAGAAAGGATGTAGGGGTTTGAATGAGATGTCTGTCGTAGTCTTGGGCATTTGAACACTTGGTCCCTAGTTGGTGACATTATTTGGGGATGTCTGGATGGTACAACCCTTGCTGGGGAAGATATGTCATTGAGAGCAGGCTTTGAGATTAAAAGTCTCATGTCCTTTGCAGTTTTCTGTCTCTGCTTGTAATAATGGCATCCAAAGATGTAAGCTCCAGCAGCCATGCTTGCTGTTTACCATCACGCCTTTCTCCCACGATGGACTCTTATCCCTAGAACCATAATCCAAAGCAAACTCTTACTTGGTCATGGTGCTTTGTCACAGCAAGAGAAGTAACTGACACGGAGGAGGTTCCTGAACTTCAGGGAAAATCTAGTCTATATAAGTACACAGAGGAGGCAGCTAAGCTAGGAACCAACCCCTCTCAAGGAAGGTACTGCAGGATAGACAGACCATGACTCTGCATGCTGAGCTATCTACGACTCTGCTTGGACTCAGGGTGTGGTCTGTGCCTGCGGCAAACCGACTAAAGCTTTGTTTTACAGGATGTGGGTAAGGATGGGGCACAGTGAGACATCCTTGAGCTGGTTTAAGCAACAGAGGGGCTTGGCAGATGGCTGAATGCATCACCAGGCCTGCCATGCAAGCCTGAGGACCTAAGTTCAAATCCTTGGAACTCGTGTTTAAAACAAACGAACGAACAAACAACGTTGAACATGGACACACACACACACACACACACACACACACATACCCCTGTAACTCCAGCTCTGGGGAGTGTAGGACAGAAATAGGATTGCTAGGGCTTGCTGGTCAGCAAACAGTAAACTCCAGATTCAGTAAGAGACCTTGTCTTAGGGGAACAGGGAAGAGAGAAACAGAGAATGACGCTTAACATCAACAGCTGGAAAGAGAAGAACATGGCTACCCTGCTGACTACTGCCTTGAGCCAGCAGCTGTCTCTGGGAAACCTAACATTGCTCCAGAGGAGGCAATCAGCCAGGCCCTCAGACCACAGGTGTCTTTGACGGCTCTGAAGGACTAGTAAAATGCCAAAGTGTCTGGTTCCATGTTGCTTTCGTTCCCACTGAGTGTATCTAAGATAAGCTAGTCTCAGTCCATACAGTACTGGGCCCATGTGTGGTCTTGAGAATGTGCATCGCTTCTCACATGCTAGACCCCTCATCACAGAAGAGGGATCACATGCCAGTCCTATTTCTCAGTGTTACTGGACTAACATCTAGTCATCTCCACTTGAAAGCCAACATTTGGGGGATGAGAGCGTATGGGATGCAATCCGGTTTATTGGAGGACCAGCGCCTTGGCAGACGGATAAGGCTATCCTTCGAACTCTGCTTTGGAGGATCCGGGGATGCAGCTGATGTTTACAGGGAGGAGAGGAGCAGAAAGGCTGCATCCTGGATGCTGTCTTGACTTCTAGTACCCTTTCCCTCTGGCCTGAGCCCTACAGTGGAGCCCAAGCTCCTGAGAGGAACTCCTATCCACCCTTCTGAGGGACATGGTCCTTTTGTTGCAAGCCAAACCTTACAGAAATGCTCACACTTTTTGGTAAAGACTATGAAAAGGCAGTACACGCTTTATGTTGTCTGAAGACCACATAGATGTCCTAGATTCTGTAAACCTAGAGAAATACAACTCAGCAGTTAGCACATTGATCCTTTAGGCGGGTCTCTTCCTTAGAATTTTGAGTGCCAGGCCAAAGGGAAGGAACCTAAGGCTTGCAGAGAGAGGAGTAGGAAGATGAAGCAGGCCTTGTGGCAGGGTGGGCTGGGGCATGTGGGAGGCTTAGGGGAGGGTAGCAGGAATGGGGAAGGGAATCAGGCCTTGGGAAAGAAGGCCTGGAGAGGGGCAAAAGAAGGGTCTACCAAAAATGGCTCCCAAGGAGCGGCCAAGCTGTCACAGTCAAGTGCAATGACAGAGGTATGCAATCAGGTCTCATGCAGCCTGCTCTGCATATTTTATATTATGGCGGCTGGTTTTACAACAACTTGACACAAGCTAGAGTCATCAGAGAGGAGGGAAATTCGGTTGAGAAACAGCCTTCATGGGATCCAGCTGTGGGCCATTTTCTTAATTCGTGATTGATGGAGGAGGGTCCAGCCCCTTCTGGGTGGTGCCGCTCCTGGGCTGGTGGTCTTGCATTCTGTAAGAAGGCACGCTGAGCAAGCCATGAAAGACAAGCCAGTCAGGAGCCCCCTCCGTGGCCTCTGCACCAGCTCCTGCCTCCAGGATCCTGCCTCGCTTGAGTTCCTGCCCTTGCTGTTTTTGATGACGTAAGTGTGAGCAGCCATATATTTTTATAACTGCTGTGCTTTATTTTCAGTTGGGATTGTCATCTCTTCCTGTGACTAATACATCCATAGGGAGGGGTGCATATGAAAAAGAGCCATCTGTATAAGGCTCGGAGTTACCCACAGTTTCAGGCACCCACTGCGGGTCTTGGGACATGTATTCTATTCACAGAAATCTATGTAGTGCCTCTGATCTGGACAGGGTTGAGTCAAAGTACAATGGCTATGTGGCAGTTTGTTTTGGTGATGTGTCCCCCCCCCCCACACACACACACAACTTACACACACACACACACACACACACAACTTTCTGTTTCAGCCACAAAGCAACTGATTCCTACCCCGACGACTTTATCTTCACAAGCTTGAATGACCAATGGCTATGTCTCACGCAACCTTCCTCTGTTATTGGGTAATATGGGGACGATAGGACTGTGAGCCATGTAAGAGGGGCCCGGATACCATCGGTTGTGGTCCATTAGCAGGGTGTGTGAAGGGGGGAGTGGAGCAGACCCAATCACTTAGGACCCCTCTCTATTCAACTTGCTTTTAGTGTCCAGTCTTGTCTCTGCCCAGACCTGTGTCCCTGACTCTGCTTATGAGTCCCACAATGCAATATGGGATACTTCTGATATGCTGAGAAACCTGTTCTAACAGGAAAATGCAAACTCCTGACATGTGTAGGACAGGCTTTGGATGTGAGTCCATGATTTGAGTTTCCATGACCCGTTACCACAAAGTCACTCAAGCCCAAGGACAAGCCAAGCTAAGCGAAAGGACACCTTCCAGAAGCGAGGAATTCATAAGCACCAAATCCTGTGAGAAGACAGTGGAGCAAAACCTCAGGCTAAATCAGTCACAGACTAAATTCCCCACGTCTGAAAACCAGCTCTTGGAAGTAGATGGTTGGGTTGAGATCTAGAGCTTGGGGCTAGAACAGATAGGTGACTGTGTCTTCAACAATCCACACTAGCAGTTCCTGCACCAACTGGTGTTGATGGGTTTGCATGAGAGCTTGCCTGTGTTGGCAGCGACTCTGAGGAGAAAACCAACAGGGGTGGCAGAGAAAGGTGTCACTTATGTGCATGAGTCAGTTCATGAAGCACAGAAAGAGCTTCCAAGGTCGTTTCAGCCCCAAAGCCCAGGGGCCAGGGGCTTTAGCAGCAGGCAACTCCGGGTGTCAGGGTTAGGAGAATGCTCTTCCCGCTGGCTCTGTTTCAGTGCAATGGGGCAGAGCAATAAAAGCTGGTACTCGCATCCAACATGGCCACCCAGGAGTCTAGGGAAGGCTCGGGCTGTGTCCACCCTCGGGAGCTCAGGGGATGGCTTGTTCCCTCTTCTTCAAGTCTTCAGATCTCTCTAGAAGTGAAAACAGGGATTGCTGTTTTACCCCCTGCAAACCATGTCTTGGACATGGCGACAGATTTCCCACCAGGTGTTATCAATGGTTATTGAGGAGGACTGGGTTTCTTAGGGAAGAGTCTGCCAGCTCTGGAAGGCTCCCACTCAGAAAGCACTCTGCACTTTTCATCTCTGCTCAAGATTGTCCCACAGACTGCTACATGAAGGTGCTAGGTCTCGGCCGTGTGCTCCTGAGGACTAAGTTGAGACAGAATAATTTTTTTTAAGCCCTAATGGAATAGGGAAACATGGTCAATAGGATGAGAATGGTGGAGAAGGGACCCCTGGGGGTCTGATATGAGACAGTACCGGAAGGTGTGAGGACTCTTGGAAGGGCCTCCCATGGGACAAGTCAAACCTGGGACTCTTCCTACAGAATGGAAGGGCCCTTCCAGACCTTCCTTGAGCTACCTGGAAAGCGATTTAGAAGCAGGTATGTCTGGGGCAGGTGACATCTCCTGCAGGGGTCAGAGGCAGCTGATGACTAGGATGCCCTGAGAGATTGTTCAAAAGCCCAGCCAGCCACCATAGGGAAGCCCCCGAGACAACGAGACACTTCAGAAACCAGCCGGATCTTTTCCTGCTTGCCAGTGAGACTTGATACACCAGCCTTTCTAAAATGATGTTCAAAGCATTAAGATTGCCTGGTCCTTACACCAGATCCCCAATTGAGACCAACTGGAAGAGGGCCCTGGGGCTCTTCAGTTTTAACACATGGCCAAGGAAGGATTTGTCCACCCCAAGTTCTCCATCTGTTTATCCCTCTGGGTGGAGTCATGCTGAGGTTCTGATCTGGGTATGGCTGTACTCGTACGAGTCCTTACTAGCTTGAGAACACTCACTTATCCGTGATCCCATCTATCAGTGAGGAGTGTGGTAGGACCCATCATGCAACACAATATAGAGAACACACTGGCCAGGTCCCTGTTCCTGTCACAGCTGCCCATCCTGAGTCCCCGACTGCCCCATACTCTTGGACAACGTGAGGCATCCAAGGAGCAGTTTCTTGACTTTCTGGTGGTTTAGAGTTCCCAAACAGTCACGTGGCCTCTGTGTCCCAAGAGATAACCACAGGAAGGCATGCTTGCTGTCTGAGGTTCCTCTATCCCTTGCCACATCTCCCGGGTACACATGGCCGGTCTGCATCCTAGTTTCCTTGCACAGTGCCTTCAGTGGTCTCTGCATGAGGGCATCACCTACTCAAACGCCCATCTTCACAAGGGGAAGACAAGTGTTAGCTAAATCCTCTACTGAAGAGCCTGTGGTACTAAATGCACAATGGTACCAACAGACTGCTCCAGCTGGTGGCTTCCTACAGGCCTGTGACTGGCAGCCAGACCTATATTGGGCCAGCCCTATGGGCTCCATCATGCATCCAAGATGGAAGCAAGGTTGTAGAAAGTCACAGCCATGACAAGTGTTGCTGAGATCTGAATATGTCCTGGCCTCCCCTGCCACCACCTCATTCCCTACCCTACCCCAACATGGGAGTCATGTCCAGTATCTTTCCTCATTTAGATGAAGAAGCAGAGATCTCGGGGTGTAGCTCGGTGGTGGAGTCCCACCTAGTACAAACAAGACCTTGCATTCGGTCCTCAGTACTAAAAATGAAAAAAAAAAAAATAAATAAAACCCTTGAGTTGAACCAATAATGAAAAAATAGGAGAATTACTATATTTAGTTATAGTAATTGATGTAACATGGACAAGCTTTTTAAAAGACAACAGTCCCATGGCATTTGACACACTGACACATGGCAGCTCACAACTGTCTGTGACTCCAGTCTCAAGAGATCTGAAGCCCTCTTCTGACCTCCCCAGGCATCGGGCTCACACGTGGAGCACAGACATACATGCAGACAAAACACCCATACGCATAAAATAAAACTAACGTTTGAAAAAGCAAAGAAGCAGAAATTAACCCCTGCCTGAGGGATGCTAAGGGAGTTCTTGAAGGTTTCTTTTCTTATTTAGTCAGTTGCTTCAAATGACAAAAAAAAAAAAAAAACCTTTAAAAAGGTCCTTGAGGTGGCCCAGTGTTTAAGAGCACACACCACTGTATACTGCAGTGGACCTGGGTTTGACTCCCAGCTTCTACAGTGGGCAGTTTACCATACTATAACTCCAGTTTTCTAAACTTTGAAAGTACAGTACTCACATGCACACACACACACACACACACATACACACATGCACACACACAGCATATATATATATACATATACACAAATGCACACACATATACACATGCATGCACACATACACACACATGCACACACACCACATATACCCACATACACATATACACACATGCACACACACACACACCACATACACCCAGACACACACACATACACACATATGCATACACACCACAGACACACAGACACACTGCTCCCACATATACACATATACACGCACACATACGCATGCGCACACACACACATGAACACACACACAACTTAATAAGGTTTTGGACCCCCACAGCCAATCACTGAAGACTGGAGGGCAGGAAGGGACACGTGTTTCCCTTCAGATATTTAAGAGGATTTTTAGAACTGAGCAGAGGGCATGGCTGCACACGTGTTCAAACAAAATGGGATTGTTGTCTTTAAACGTTTGCCCATGTTACATAAATTTCACTCCTATTATGTCAGGAGAAAATATCTTTGAAACTGAACTAAGGGATGATGTAAAACCTGTCTGAGATAAAGTTAGTAAATGTTTGCCTAGTGCCTGTTGAGTGGCAGGGCCTTGCGTCTCTATATCCCTTCCCCTCTCAGGAGAGACGGGGGTTGTGAACATCTGACTTTCAACACAGCGAGGCCTGTGTCTATCAGAACATCTCTTTGCCTAATGTCCAGTGCCTCTCAGTTCCCTGGTGGCTCAGGGTTCCCCTGTCTTCCTCTCTCTGACCAGGAGCCTCTGTAGACCTGTCCTGATTCCCCCACCTGAAGCAAAGCAGAGCTGGCTCTCAGCAAGGGATCAACTTCCCAGTCATCCACCGGTCACCTTTGTCCCTGTTGAGTCAAGCAGGGCCATTCCTCCAGTCCCTCCCCTGTATGCCTGGATCACACCCGTGGGATTAGCTGTGTTCTAGGGCTGATACCCAGAACCTCCAAATCACTGCAGAGTCAACATCCTTTCCAATCAGCGTCCTTTCTATCTCTTCTTGGATCCCTGTGGCAGAGCTGTGGTCACACTGGGTGCAGAGAGGTACACCCACCTCCAACTGGGCCACCCCACCCACCTCCAACTGTTCATGAATCCAGTCCAGGAAGGAGGTGATACGTGTGTAGACTCCGGGCTTGTTCATCTCAGCACAGCCGATCCCAAAGCTTGTTGCGCCCACTAACTTCCACAGTCTCCTCTCCTGGCACACCAGGGGTCCTCCGCTGTCTCCCTGCGGAGCCAAAGGAGGCAAAGGTCAAGAGGCTGGAGCAGCTATACTGTCCTGGCGGCACAGACTTTCCATGTCACCTTTCCCCGTATACTTCTAGAATGGACTTGGCTGCTCTCAAGAGGCAGCTCCTTGACTGTGTGGGAAAGTTTCCCTCCAGTTGTGTCTCCCTCTAGGTCCCAAACATTAAACTGTAAAGATCACGGGTGACCTGGGTAGCCTACAGAGCTAGAAGAGAGGGCATCTACCTAAGCCAGACCTAACTCACTGTGCCCACGGGTAGTACTGAGTCTCATTCACTGTGGCTTTTGCAAGCCCACCTCCATCAGCTCACATCCCGCCTTTCACACTCAGAATCAGGCTGGAGAGGATGAGGAGAGGCCACACCCCGTGTGCCCTGAAAGACTGGGAACCTGGGTAAACACAGGCTGGGCCACCAAGAAAGCCAGGGGATATCTTAAGCAAATCTCTTCCTTGTGCCATGTAAATTTGCTTTTTGTTCTGTCATGGGAAGCTGGCAGGGGCCTGTCCCATGGGCTGGGTCACTAAACTGGACCCTTGCCTGCTGCCGTGGCCCCAAGGGTTACTGGACGTCCTTTACCTGGCAGCTGTCCACACCGCCCTTCAGATAGCCTGCACAAAGCATGGAGGGAGAGATGATACCGCCATACACATCCCTGTGGTTGCAGATCTTGTTTGAAATTAAAGGGACGGCCGCATGGTTCAGGACAGGGGAGGCGTCACCTGCCTCAAAGTAATGTGAGAAATTCATAGTGAGAGGAAGTCTGGCTTAGAGAACAGAGACAGGAGAACCAGGGGATATGGGACATGCCACCTGACATGAAGAAGTCATAGCAAAGACCAGGTCTACTGTAGCTGGGACAGTAGACTATCACAGAGCCCATGTCACCCAGAGTGTTCCTGCTGAGTGTGCTATCAACCAATCCCTCCACCCACGACACTTCAGTCCACATTACAAAAGGGAAACTGAGGCCCTGAAGGCCACCCACATCTGGACAGAGCTGAATTCAGTCAACAGTAATATGTCCCTCTAAATACAGGTGTGGGCCCTGAACCTGTGGCCGTGCCATTAACTAGGGAACCTCGAAGGTATTCAAGGGTATACCTTCTGAGATAGCCCGGATGATGCTGGTCAACTCATTAAAAATTACAAAGACATATCAAGGACTCAAAGAAGGTGACATCAGAGAAAGTTAGAGTCAGATCAGCCTGTTGGCCTTGAAGATGAGGACCAGGCCATGAGCCCAGGAGTGTAGGAACAAAGGTAAAGGGACAACAGCTGTTCATCAACCCTGGAGCCAACTGAGGAGCTAGCCTACAACACCAGTGACCCCTGAGGCTGGCTGGTGACTTCTGACTTATAACCAGAAGGTAATAAACAAAGTGGGCATTGAATCCTGGAGTTTGAGAGGCTGAAGCAGGAAGCTTGCTGTGAAGTTTGTGGTCAGCCTGGGCTACAGAGTGAGTTCCAGGTCAGCCTGGGCTATCATGAGACCCTGCATGAATTTATCTCCAAAGGAAAAACTGGCTTCCTTCAGGATTGAATTATAACCCCTTTCTATTTGTCTGCCTGTAACCAAGGCAAGTGACCCTGTTTGAAGCAGAAGCTGTTTACGTCTGATCAAGTATGATCTAGAGGCGGGTCATCTTGTATTCAGGGCAGGCTCTAAATCTGACAACTGATGTCATGGGGTCAGGGGTCAAGAACTGAGGAGACAGATCAACCTGGAATGTGGCAGGTTCGACACCCAGAACTCACATTAGGGAAAAAAACCAAAACAAACAAAAAAATAAAAAAACAAACAACCACCTAGACATTGGGACTGGGTTGACACATCAGTCAACCAAGAAACGCTGAGGATAGCTAAAGCCAGCAGACACTGGAGAGATGCTGGGACAGACCCCACCTGAGGCCCACGGACATCTTGACCTCAGACTTCAGAAATATGAGAGGACTCAAATCTGCCCTTTTGAGTTTTTTGAGCCATCCAGACCACCGTAGTTTATAGTGACAGCAGGCTGGCCTGTGCCTAGAAAATGCACCAAGGAACGCCATTGCTGGGGAGACCGTGTCAGCACTGTTCCTTGATACAAGGGCACAGAAGTCCCTGGCAAGTATGTGACCATCACTGACAGTATTATTACTACCAAAGCAGTGGAGGTTCCTGGGTAATGCCTTCTATTGCAGCTTGTAAGAGAAAAATAACACAGTGTGCCAACTCTCTCAGGCGAGAGTTCTTCATCTTGTCCCTGCCCGCTGGTACAAGCTGGAGGCTCATCAAGGTGTGCTTCAGACAGTTGCTTCAGTAGAATGAGAAGGGCATGAAAGAGGTGCGTGGAGGCCTTGCCATGGAGAAGAACCCATACTACTCTTCATAGTTCATTTCTCCAGGAAGCCTCAAAACTTCACAACTATCCAACAAGGAGTGACACCTGGTGACCCACGGGTACTCAGCAGGCTGCTGAGCTGGGACCTCCAAGATCCCAGGGTCTTCAGACCACTAACCTCCATCCTCTGTGGCTCCCCATCCTGAGGTCCAGCACAGTTTCCCTCGGGAAAGTTCTCTTCAGAGTTGGGCAGACAGATAGGCTGAATGGTCTCTGTGAGAAGGAACACGAAGGAAGTCCTGAAGCCACTGTCCCAGAAATCAACTGACCTTGTATTCAGGTCTCTGAACTCACCCCTAGGGAGAGGTTAGGCCTTGGTCACTGAACTAGCTCAGGGCAGAAGCTACGCCCACTCACCACCAGATGTTGCCCTAGGATGTGGCAGGAGTCCAGAGCAACAAAACCTGACTGTAAAAGGCTGGACATTTGGACAGTAGACAGTTCAGGCTTGTGGGCTATGTGGACCTCATCACGGTTGCTGGAATCATGGGAGATATACACAAAAGACGCTGATGGATTTATTACAAGATTTTTACTTGCTCAAATGTGCATTGGGTCACACGTGGCTGGCCCTTGGGCCACGGTTGGTCACTCCTGGACCAGACGTTAAGTGTTTGTGGTGACAGCCGGTCTGTATCTTGGCTATGCCACTGATACCCTAGCAAAGCCAAGCAACTGCACATGCCCACAGCTTCCATGTGAGTAGCACTTGAGATAACCCCCTTCCCCGTCCTGCATGGCAATCATGGAAAGTGGAGAAGGGTAGAGACACATTTAACTATTTAACTCTTCAGCCAAGTACCTACAGACAGCTCCTTTTCTAGAATCAAGTATCACCAACAGTAATTAGCAAGTAGCAGCCCCTACCCCCACCCAAGCAGCTCTGAAATCACACAGGTTTGCTTCAGAGAATGGGAGTCTACCCTTGGAAACAACCCTGCCTGCCCTCCGGTGTGCTCATCCTTGGGAGGTCAGGACTTTTACTTAAGCCAACATTCCTCCTGCTTTGTGAATTTTGAGAGTTCTAGCAGGGTTGACTCTGGGGGTCGGGGGATTCTAGTATCAGCCAGAGAGCAGAGCTTAGTAAGAAGAAAAGAGAGAGAGAGAGAGAGAGAGAGAGAGAGTGTCAGTTCTAAGAACCGCCCAGCGAACTGAGAATGTCTAGAACCTTCCAGATGGTGAGGAAGAGGGAGGCTCTTTGCAAACCGTCAAGCTGCCCCAGCCTGGGACTCTGCTCTTTCCACTGGGATGCCCTTACAAGAGGCTCCAAGCAGCAAAAACCAGGACAGCAAAGTGCTATCTGCTCTGGGTCCCTGAGGACAGACGACTCTCTTCCACCACCTAGAGGCATCAGGTGGCCTGGCCTTAGAGAAGCTCTTCCATCTGCCGCTGGCACCGGAAGGAGAGAGACCAGAGCAGAACTGGAAGCCTGTGAGACAGAATTGGCACTAGAGGGTGCAGCCAAGATCGACCACCAAGCAGAAGGTAACAGGCTAAAATCTTGAGCAAGGGCCCCGTCTCCTAACATGCTCAGTCTGAAAACACCTAATTTGGGTTGGGAAGATGGCTCGGCCAGCAAAGTGCTGGCTGCACAAGGATCAACTCCTGAGTTTGATCTGTGACATCCGTGTAAAAAGCCAGCTGTAGTGGCATTGAAAGCCAGCTGTAGTGGCATTGAGCCTGTTACCCAGTACTAAGGAGGTAGTGACAGAAGGGCAACCTGGGGCTTCTTGATCAGTCGGCCTATTAGACAACTCTGAATCAGTGAGAGACCCTGCCCCGAAAAAAAAACAAAGTGGATGGTCCCTAAGGAATGACATTCAAGATAGACCTCTGTCCACTATGTGCATGCACACATGTGTGCGCGCATGTGCACACTTGCGCATGCGCCCACACACCTTTAACGAGCAAAGGCAACGCGCCTACGTCGACACCCAGCTGAATCCGATTTTGAAATTCCCAAGCAAGGATAGTAAAGCAGCCATGATACCACCGCTACAACAGGCAAGCTCTTGAAAGAAGCTAAAAAGCAAATGCCGGGTGCAGAGACCTAAACGTACCGTCAAAGGTGAGCGGCTCGGACAGCTTCATGAGGGCGATGTCATTGCCCAGTCGCTTTGGCTTGTATTTGCTGTGGTAGATGATTTTATCCACCAGATGGGAGGGCGCAGGACTGTCCAGGGACACAAGACCCACCTGGATGGTCCAGGACTTGGGGTGGTACAGACTGAAATGAACGAGTGGTGAATCTCAGGAAGGACCCAGCCCTGGTGAGCTCTAGTGGGTCCCAAGAGCCCAGGGAAACGGTGAGAGATGTCACCAGGTGGGAGATAGCCCAATGCCCTACACATCTGTGCCCCACATAGACCACACTCCCAAATCCTGCAGGAACACAGATTACACTCATGTACATCCCCGACAGGCCATTCTCTTCGCGGCTCCCAAGAGCTACGGATTTGCGAGCAGGGCTAAGCTTTGCTCTCTGCAGAGGCCTTTCTCCATTGGACGGTCACCAAACCGGGAGATAAAAAGAGAATCTGCTACTGGTCTAAGATGTTTTCTGTGACTTCGAAACTCATGACAGACAGCTTCATGGGGGCTCAGTGGTCTCTGGGTACCCTGCACTTCCACCCACGGTACCCTACCGTGCCATATCATGGATGAGAGGAGTTAGCTACAGGAAGATGAAGCCGAGGACCCTTATTTCAATGGGTCTCATCCTGGCGTGAGCTACCTCCTCCTTTTTCTATCTTTCCTGTGCCAGCTTGGCTCACATCACACTCAGACACAGAGACGGGTCCACTGGAAGGTAGGTGGGCTACACACCTGCACATAGCTTGCTGACTTGCCCTCACCTCCAGATCACCCCATCTCTACCAGACCCAGGACTAGACATGGCTCTGGGAAGAGCGAAGCCACAGCAGCAGGCCCCTGCACTCACTCGTAAACACAGTGCGCAGCAGTGACGATCCACAGAGGGGTGATGACAGAGCCCCCGCACAGGTGGTACCCCTGGAACTGGAGGCTGACCTGCCAGGGCCACTGAGTGAGCGAGGATGTGTTCCCACCCACAATGCGGGGACTGTAGCCGGTTCTCATGCCACAGGCTACGGAAGAACAAGGGGTTATGGGTAAACTCTGTGACCTTTTCTGGAGGAAATGTTATTAGCACTCCAAACCTCCTACCCAGCTAAATTCCTGTCCCCTGCCCAGAGCTCACATACTGCCAAAGCGGAGCTAGGGTAATGAGAGATCAGGCGGACAGAAGACTTGGGGTGGGGTTTGGGGGGTGGGAAGCAGAGAGCATACATGGTCACCCTGCCCATCAACAGTGTCCCTGCTGGCAATGACCTCCTGGTGCCTAGCCCCACACTAGCATCCAGGAGAAGGGCTCTTGAGCTGTCCCCAATAGGTGGCTATGACTCTACCAGTGCAGTCTTCCATGTAGCTCCCCATGTATTCAGACGCTTACCTGAGCACTTCAAGGTGACCACATGGCCTGAGGCGCAGCCTTCCCTGCAGAGGAAAGGAAGAGTTCATGGACAGACCAGCAAGCTGCTGTTCTCACAGCAGAGGTCACACAGTCAACCGGGGGCCCAGGTGTCGGAGGAAAGACTGGCTTCCGAGCACCTGTGGCATTTGCTCCCTACTTTAGCCTGAGCCCCAGAGGGGAGCTCTCTCGGAGCTGGGGAACTGATTGTTGCTAAGGAATCTGGGGGTTTTTTCCCAGAGTTTTGGGGGGCTGGGGGGCAACTGGTGAATATGCAAAGGATGCTGTCTTCCCTTCCCTGTTTCTTTGCTTATGTCACACACACTCACACACACACATACGTACACAAATACATGCATATATACATATATATATGTATACAAACACACACATACAAACATACATACATACGTACACAAATACATGCATATATACACATATATATATATACAAACACACACATACAAACATACATACACACATACATATACATACACACAATACACATACAGGTACATGCACACACATACATATAATATATACACACTCACACACATACATACACATACACTTACATATGTACAAACATATATACATACATAATACACATACATATATACACACACACCACACACACATGCATACACATACATACACACACATATATGTATGTGTACACACACATACATACATAGACACACACATATACATACACATATACATATATATACTCATACATGCAACATATACATATGCATATATACATATACACATACATACATTACATGCACAATACCACATTACACACCCACATGTGCACACATACATATATACACATACATGTGCACACATACATATACACACATATACACACCCCACCATACATACACATATACATACACACATATACATACACACAAATACACACAACCACCACACACATATACACACATGACTCCCTGCTGTGAGGCAGGCACAACAATGGCCTGATGGCGTACCTGCCTGTCACTGCTGCTCCTTTACTGTGCATCTTTCCCTGCCTCCACTGAACCATATTTTCCAGGGCTGGCATTAACCCCTGCATGCCAGCTTATGCACAACCACTCTAACTATAGCAGTGAGCTCCACCCTTGCTTGTGGAGGTGAGTTCTTTCCTCTAACAGAGTACACCTCAGCTTCCCAAACCCAGCCTGTGGCCTGGCCCCAGTGTAGACAGCAGTACCATCTGTCTAACTGCTTACCTCATGTATACAGAGTGGTGTAACGCAGTCACCTTGTCATCTGGCAAGAGGTGATTGATAGACACAAAGTCTCCCTGTAACTGCTCCTCCAGCGCATCCACTCTGAGGTGGTCTGAGCTCACATAACTGCAGGCACATTGGAAACACAACTGTCATGGTGACCGAGATACCAGCCACCCACCCCCACTCACCAGGTTACAAGCTTTGGGGACCTCATTTGGTTCTCCCCAAGTCACCAGCGGCTTCATTTTCCTGATACAATGCACACCCCTTAGCTAGGTGTTCTAGCTTAGGTGTGACTTGCTGACCCACAGTCCACAGCCTGGCTTGCCCACCCACTCAGCTCCAGCCACGAAGATCACGTCCTGCCACAGTTAGGTGGTCTCTGCCCACCTCACTCTGATGCTCTTGATTTGGCTGCCTTGTTGGGGTCATGGGGGTCAGCTAAATGTCTAGCTCCTGAGGGTAAGGGGACATTTGAGAGCCACTTTGCCTAGCACTGTCATAGAAGGCAGTGGCTTAAGGATGCTGGGACCAAGCAAATGAGCTCAATGCCCGGAAACAGGAATATACAGCCGTGGTGCAAAAGAGAGATTTAAAGAAAGTAGAATGGAGTGGAACGGCTGAGCACAAACCCAGCCATAGAGAAGGGGGAGAAATGAAGAATTTAAGTCCCCAAGGAAGATGGGGAGCAGAGTGTATGCAGGTGGCCACCTTCTCACTAACCCAGCAGTTTGTCACCCAGGGTAGCACCCAAATGCTGTTTGATGCAGCCGGGACTCATGTTAATGCTGAGCAGTGCTCATCCAGCCAAGCACGGGTGTGAGGAAAATGGCATCTAGATATTAGCCTGGCATTTCCTTCCCGGGGAGGCTACAGTAGGCTGCCTTGGTTGAAGGAGCCTGCTTTGGCTGGGAGGCTGGGTCATGGGGAGATGGGCAGAGCAATGGGCTGGGCCACAGGGAGTCTCAGTGTCACAAACGGAGCCCACAGGTCACCTCAGAGCTGCAGCGACCGCAGCCGTGGTCACTCCTACACCCTATGACCACAGAGCTCCCACTGCCTTTTAAGGTGGATGCTTATTATCCATTCTAAGGGAGGAAATGCAGCAAGCCTCCCAAGACCGGCCTGAATCTACACCGAGATTTGAGCTAACTGGCTTGTGCGTGCATACATGCGTATGTACGTACTTACGTAGTACGTACGTGTGTGCATGTATTCATACGTGCATGGGTTTTGTGCTGATGGAATGTCTTCCTTTAAGGAGCAAAGCTACATAATTCTCAACATTGTCTCTTAGTAACCTTCACGAAGCTGTCACTGCATTTCAGTTACAGCTGGTTTCAGAACCCAAGCAGGCATAGCTATAGAGGAGCCAGGCCTGGGGAACCTCAGCTGCGGGGCATCTAGGATCCTACTGGTTTAGATCCTGTACCGAAAGTGTGTGTAGCCATGTCCTTTTGAGGGCCCTGCTTCCCAGGTTAGAAAAGAAACTAGGGTATACTTCTGAGTTTGTGACCGTCGATCTTGCTCTGTTCCTAAGACAAGTGTAGGAACTTGGAAACCTGCCTGTGGTAAACTGTGACCTACAGTATCGATGGCCTCCAGGGAAAGCAAGGCAGGGGTCAAGAGTCGGTAGCGATGGAGAAGGGGGCCCTTGGTTGGGCAAAGGCGTGCTGCTGCAGTACAGAAAGCCAGCAGCGGACTCCCAACTCTGAAGTTGGAAAGACACTGTCTTCGATGGTCTCCTGGGGCTAAGGGTGTTTTGAATAGTTACATCCTCTGAGGCTCCTGAGGATGTGTGTGCAGACACGGATGTGACTAGCACGACCCTGTGCAAATCTCCCAGCATCTGCTTTTTGAGCTGCAAAGCATCGAACCAGAGTGTTTATTTTTCCACTCTGGGCGCATGAACTGTTTACTTTCTGTTACTGTTTTCCTGTCTGGGCTGTTGTCTGTCTTTTTTTTTGGACAGGAACTCACTTTTTAGCTCAAGCTAGAACTCCCTTTGTTCCCTCCTCTGCCTCCCCTGTACAGGAATTACATTTGTCACCGTCCCTGGCTATTGCAGCCTTGGAACAGAACCCATGGCTTTGGCCATGCCAGATTAGAGCGCTACTAACTGAGCCCCAGCCCTAGCTCCAAATGTCAAAATGGCTTTTGCATCAAAGGTCCTGGCCTAGCACTGAGAACTCCCTTCAAAGATGATGTTCTGTGTGCCGTGAAGTCACCTCGCTGGTTGGTTGGGCCTTGTCTCGCTCCCTGTGAGGCACGGCTCCCTGTGCCACGAGGTTGCTATAAGAACAGAGCGTGACTCGTCAAAGCATCTAGAGAGCTCTAGACTGTGCCGTCGCAGGCAGCTTTTGCTCTGTCATCCTTGCCATTTGGCCTTGACTCACCTGGGAAACCCCAGCTGGGCACAGGCAATCTTGGCATAGTGGCTTTTCCAGTCATCTGAGCACATGGTCCTCCATGCAGCGGCCGTGAACACTTGGAGCGCTGCTCTTTGGCCGCTCACACGCACTGGCCAGGCATGGTGGGGGAAGGGAAATGATTAACAGAAGAGGCTGGACAGTCATGCTCGCTCCACCCACCCTCTCTTCTAACCTGACCTGTTCCCACCCGCAGCTCCTCCCCCACAAGATGCCCCTCCCACCCCCAACTCAGAGCCCCGTCTGGTCCCCCAACTGGATGTTTAACAGTTCTCCAAGAACCCAGCTAGGCACATTCCAGCTGAGGACAGGGCATGACGCTGGCTATGCCTGGGGTCCATCGGACAGGAAGGGCACGTGCTGGCTGGTGTTCGCTCTCTGTGACTTCCTTCCGTGAACAGGCGCGACTCACCGCAACGGTACTCATCCTCCCCGTCCTTGCAGTTGGAGACCCCGTCGCAACGAGCTGTCAGTTCAATACACTTGAAAGATGAGTGACACCTGTACTTCCCAGAGCAGTCGAAGTGGACTGGGGAAAGGAAGGGGATGGGAGAATGCCAGCAAGTGGCCCCTTCAGTGCACAGCGCTGACAGCAGTATACCTGCCCTGTGGCCTTGA
Source organism: Mastomys natalensis (assembly GCA_021653895.1). Taxonomy (NCBI): domain Eukaryota; kingdom Metazoa; phylum Chordata; class Mammalia; order Rodentia; family Muridae; genus Mastomys; species Mastomys natalensis. Next base: position 2,117,381 of record JAJTUV010000628.1, read on the forward strand.
ACTTGCCCATGAATAATGAAACCTACATTGAAACTACAGCCGACAGCAGCCTGTTACCTTTAGCCCTAGCGTCTGTCCTGAACTCCAAGGGACGGGGCTGCCGCAACCACGGTATCACTAGCTCCAGGAATCACAGGACAGGGTGCATTCAGACTCTCGGGGGATGAAACTATGGCTGGAGACCACTCTCTAAGCTGACCCAGCAAGAGCCCAACTGGGACCGCTCAACCACCCTGCTTCCTTTCACTCTGGGCTTGGAGCCAATGAACTGTGGAATACACAGCTGAGCAGGAGGCAAAATACTGCAGTTACTTGAAGGAGATAATGAGAAACTATGGACTCTAAGAGAGCCCCTTCCTCCCCCTGACCCACTTTCTCAAAAGCCCTACATACTTCCCTATAAAAGGAACCAATGCGTGTGGTACGACTTGAATGGAAGGCTTTGTCTGCTCCACCCCAGCCTCCTTCCCATTCCAGAGTCCTATTTCACCAGCTACCTTTGAGTAATTCTAACCGGCCAGGTACCCTGGTGGCAGAGCCTGGAGCACAGCCAGCGGCCCCTGCCTATTCCCACACTGGTTTGACATTCATGCAGGTTGATCAAACCCATAGCCATCAAACCCAAAGGACACCGGCCACCAGTAATTAAGGCCAGGCAGCAGCAAGTACGGACAAGGGTTTGGGGACAGGGGGGTCTCATGCAAGTTTAAATGCCAGAACAGGTAATCGAATGCCTACTAAATAATAGATCATACTCACTGCCCAGGCCGATGGCCAGCGCCAGTATCAAGGCAATGATCCCAATGACGATGATCGGAAAAAACTTCAAGGGCAGAAGGGACAAGATCTGTGCGGCCACTGCGTCTCCATCTGAGAACAGAAGAGATGGGGGTGTGGGGGCACCAGGGGGAGCATCAGTTCTGAGTGACATGAAACTTAAAAAGTTTAGCCATGAGTGCTGCATCCCCTCTGTGCAGAGAAAGCACTGGCCCAAAGGCAGCTGACTTGGTTAGATGAGTGTTGTCTAGGTCAGTCTCCATCACCCAGCGCTGTGTCCTAGCTTAGGAAACATTGCTGTGAGCTGAAAAATAACCTCACCAGGAGCCCTTGACACCCAAACCCTCGGCAGCCAAGAATGGGATCTTACTTGGAGGCCATAGAGAAGAGAGGTTAAGATGAGGCTCGTAGGGCAGTGGCTAATCTTGTATGATTGGTGTCCTTGGGAGGGGCAAGTTTTAACACAGACATGCATAGAAGAAAGATAAGAGACTAAGAGAACAGACATCCATAGGAAGACAAAGGCAGAGGGCAGAGTGCTATGTCCACAATTCAAGGAATTCCAAAGGCTATTTGGCCAAAGGCCTGTATCTGCACAGGCATGGAACTTCCTGTGCAAATCCATGGCAACAGGGCCTTACTGACATCAGGGCTCTCAGACTTCTGGCCCCCAAAAAGGAAGACAAGAAGACCATTGACTGAGCCACCCGGCTGTAGCATGTTGTCCCAGAAGCCCTGGGAGAATGGTTACAGGAATTCCCAAGTCCCGAGGGAAATAGGACATGGAGGTTTTATACGGTGTGCTTGAAGCAAGGAGGTCGCTGGGCTCTCTCAACCCATCCCAAGCTGGCTTTTCTCTACAAAGCAAACCTCAGCCTTTGTTCCAGGCCATTTGCCACATGTGAGCAGAAGTCACCATATAGGTGACTTGTTCCCCCCACCCCCCAGAATAAGGCTGTCCAGTAGCTGAATGCCCAGTTTAGTAAATATCATATCTGCTTCTGAATCTGAGTGGTCATGGTTCTGCTTGTCACTCTCAAGGGCTGGGGTTCCCAGACTCTGGAATCTTCAGCTCTAGTAGGAACTACTTACTAGTACAGTACCCTCTGGGGAAGGGACTGGAGTGACAAGGGTGATGAGGTCACCTGCTGTTCAGAGAGTGACAAATCCCTGTCCTTGTGGACATGGGAGAGCCCAGCTCATTGTGGGTGGTGTCACTCCAGGTTAGTCTGTCCTGAATGGCATAAGAACGTGGGCCGAACAAGCCAGTAAGCTGCATTCTTCCATGGCCTCTGCTTCAGTTCTTGCCTCCAGCTTCCTGCCCGACTTGAGTTCCTACCCTGACTTCCCCGGATGACAGACTGTAAGCTATGAAGCTGATCTAACCCTTTCCTCTCCAGGTTGCTTCTGGCCATGGTGTTGACCACAGCAATAGAAACCAAGCTAGGACATTTGAGATGTTGTGTAAAGTGTATCTCTCTAGAGAGGCCCCACAAAAGACTGGCACACAGGAAAACCTCCCCAGAAATGGACAAAAGAAAAAATGGACTTAAATTCATCCTAACAGCACCATGACTTTCCTATGACCACACCCACTGGTGCTCACGGTGGAAAGGGTGGCCGGTTTCTCACACAGCACTGGGTGGGGAGCGGGTCATGTTTTTGCTTCCCATTTTCAGGAGATCGGAGATGTATCTACACAGCTTAAAAGCAGATACAATTCTTGACCCAAGTAATGTTACTTCCAGAAATGTATCCTAAACGTTGCCATGGGTGTACACAGAGGCCTGTCTCCACACACCCTGTGGAGGACAGCATTTGTGAACATGGCCAACAGGAAAGCAGTCTGAAGAGACAATGAAAGGGTATTAGTAAAGCCTTAGCGTTTCCTTAGTGTGTGTGTGTGTGTGTGTGTGTGTGTGCGCACACACACAGAGGATAGACCCAAAGGGTCTTTTCAATTCATAAACCTACTCCTTCTACCTTGTCTTTCCTACTTTCAGCAGCCCAGATGGCTTAAAAAGAACCCTTGGGTATCCCGGATACATGTTGTTCAGAGCTACAGCCTGACCTCTAAGTCCCCCGGCTCACCCAGCCCCGGGACTCATTGTTCCCATTGCTCCAGAACCCTGCTCTCAGGACCAGCAAGCCACAGACAGCTCTCAGCACAAAGACCAGACCGCATAGCAGCAGACAGCAAGCAGAGAATGGTTCCCGAATAGGTAGGTGACTCATAAAGCCAGCTTTCCTTCTTTGGATGGCTGGACCACTCCTTCTAACCTAGCACTTAACCTTCAGTGATGTACAGCTTGTCTGAATTTTCTAGATGGGAGGTGGCCGCTGTTTCTAAGAACTTCCTGGAGGGTCAGAATTTTCCTGGCCAGGATTTGGCCTTCTTCCGAGTACACCAGAGCCACTGTGGAGTTTGGGTTTCTGAAGACCATCCCCCACCCCCCAGAGAAGAGAGTTTAAACACAAATGCATGCACACACGCACACACTGCCTGCAGAGACTTAGCAAGTGCCTGAGCCTAAGGGCTTCTCCTTAGCATCCTCTAACTCTGTGGTTCTGCAAGATCAGGAAAGAGAGGTGTCCAGCCAGTGATGGAAAGATACCTAGGACGGATGGAGCCATAGCAAGGTCCAAGAGTGCATATCTAGTATAAGGCCCAGATCGATCCCCAGTACCATAGAGAAGGATGTGGAAGGGAAGAGAGAAAGACAGAGGGAGACGGGAGAGAGAAAGAGACAGAGTAGGAGAATGAGAGACTATATGAGGGGATTCTCCCCACTCCCTAGCCCCAGACACTTGACCACATTCATCCCTTCTGGAAAAGGCCGGCATCCCAAAGGCCCACCTACCTGGTACCACAGGACTTATTTTCAAATCATCTAAGCCGAAGAGTGATCGGAAGGAGAAAGGGGCCTCGGCTGCCGGAGGGTCGTTTTCTCCCATGGTGACTATCTCAGGGCCTCTGATGTTGGGTTCCGGCTCCACCTCCACCTGCTTAGCCAGGGGTGAGCAGGGTTGGTCCCTGTGGAAAGTGTGGGCACCAGGGGTGCCTCTGTCCCATTTTAAATCCTTTCAGTCAGACACAAAGCCCACACCTCCTGTGGGTTTGTCCGAAATATCTATCTACTGAGAACACAACTTGTCTCTAGACCACAGGTAAATCGCAGAGTGGCTTCTAGAGCTGACAAAAATCGGAATTTTAATTCCTTTCAAGTGACAGTGATGGCGGTGTCCTCTGTGCAACCACTCTGAAAACTAATCAAGTGGCACTTTTAGAGATAAGCCCCTTTGTCACACAGAAGTCACCATTGTGCGTTCCTTAGAAAACCGTGACCGTCAGGATGAGACGTCCTCCTCTGTCCAACATTTTGATTTTTCTTTCTAGCCATAGGATTTACCTGTCGTAGACATAAGATGTTCCGATACTCAATTTGTGTGTCCCAAAACGAAGGCAGCACCCGGGAAGGGGCACTATCACGCTCTTAGTAGCGGCCCACAAACACAGCCCTTTCCTGGCTCATGTAAGCATGACCTAATTGAAAATGAAAGTATCCAAGCTGTGGGGACCCAGGCCACCCAGCCAAGTAAGGAGTGGCTGGGAGCCTCCACCTAGGGCCAAACCTTCCGCCTCGAGCCAAACCCACACAGGGCTCTGTTTCACACGACAGAGACCTTCTGGAGAGGTCTGAGTGAGCACGGAGCTGTAGGGTGCTCCCATTTGAGTCCCAGGTCATCCTCCCAAATGTGCAACCAAGGTGCTCTAGGAGTCTGCTCCCGCCAAGGCTGAGGTCCACGGACCCCTCCCGGCAAAGGCTGGCCAGAGAGCCAATAATAAATCTATGTCTGCCTCCTTCCTGGCTACCTGTTATGTTTATTCACATTCCGAATGGAGCTACTTACCATTAAAAACTAACCTTTTTTTTTTTTTTTTTTTAAATATTAGTAAACTCTAAGCTTCTGGAAAATATGCTTTGGGGGAGTATCCCCTCCCAAGCAGGCCATGATTGGCAGGTCCCATATGGGGAAGCTGGGAGTTCCTCAGAGTTCATCCCGGAAACGCCCCTCCCCTAGGTCCCTTACTTACCATTTCTGGAGCCGCCATCCTTGGAAGCAGGATTAATTTCCTTTTTCATTATAAAAACGAGCAGGAGGATAAGCAGCTGGCAAAGGGGAGTCCAGTAGGGAATTACTTCTACCAAGTCTCTCAGCCTTGCCGACTCCGTCACTGAAGCCAGCGGCATCACCGTGGCGCCTCTGTAACCCAATCTGAATGTGGCTATCAGGTAGCCCTGGTAGTATGGGCGCAGAGATAGAGAGAGAAAACAGCTTGTCAATGAGCAAAGCCAGAATTATAGGAGCATCACGAAGAGTGCAGGGCCCAAGGACACTCCTTTTGTTCAAAAGTGAACAGCGGGGCCACACCCAGTGCCAAGCAACAGACAGAAGGGCAGGTCAGCACTTTTGTTGGGCAGTGCCATCCACCCAGGTGACTGAGCCCTGGTTGAGTCCTACAGCTGTCCCTAGGACAAAAGATGGAGACTGTAGGTATGTCACGCACTGAGCAGAGACTCCGAGTTCTATGGCACAGGGATCTCTAAGTGCTCTGCGCATCTGTGTTTGACTATGTGGCCTTGGGCCATACAAAGTGCTGGAAGAGATAAAGATGGTGGCCTCGAGGACAGCCTCTGGGAAGTAGAGACCTCAGGACAGGACAGCATTAGTCGTGTGAATAAGGGTTAGGCTGTTCATAGTAGGTAAACATGACTTCAAAGCCAGGAGAGAGGGTGCACCTAGGGGAAACCCGATGCCTGGAGCCAGAGGAGGCAAGGAAGTCTGATGTGCAGCTCAGAGAGCCTGCAATGTCAGAAAGGAGATGTCATTGATGGACTGATAGATAGACCCAGGACAGAACAAGCTCAGCAGAACAGACACGTTAGGTTCTTGGTGAGGGCCGGAGGGACAACGGGGTTTGAGCAGGCTGCAGCAGGTGTGATCCTTAATGGATACACTCTGTGCTGATTGCTCAGAGGTTTGCTGATGGCAAGAAGAGGTATTTGGAAGCAGTGTGCTTTCTCCAGATGCTGAGGCAGGAGGATCGTGAGTTTGAGCCAATGGGCTACAGAACAGGTTCTAGACCAGTTCAGGAGTAGTGAGACCTGGGGGCGGGGCTGCCTGCCTCCACCTACCCCACCCTTTAAAATCTGGATTCCCTCAAAATCCACCACGCTTGCAGGTCCTTTTTATCTCTGACTATTCTCCCCAACCCGAGATGAACGTTTCTTGAGACAATGGCAGGAGAGTTAACTCTTAAGCTCTCTTTACTTTATATGAATTGGCACCTCTTAGGGATCTAGAATGTTCTGTCATGGCCCCCACAGGGACCAGGACCAGGAAGAGATGCTTGTGAACATAAAGGTCCAAATGGTATTGAATAAACACACCACTAATGAGAGTCAACGATGCAAGTTGAAGGTCAGACAGGTCTCCGCCCCCTCGGCCTCATTTGCATATAAATCTGTTCTCCCCTGCTGATTTTGTAGATGAACCATCAGGATGTTTTTTTTTTTTTTCCTGTGACTGACTGGAAAGGCAACGTTTTTTTTAAGGTATGAGGAAAGGAATAAATCAGCTAGAGGATTTCCTGGCTGACACGAATGAGCTTTTTCCCTTCCCTCTTCCCCTCTCCCTCCTCCTTTTCCTTTCCTTCCTTCCTTCCTCTCTTTTTCTTCCTTCCGTTTTATGAGTCAATATCACATTGTGTAGCCCAGGCTAGCCTCAAACTCACCATTCTGCTTCCCTGGCTTCAAGTTCTGGGAGTACAAAGAAATGAGTCAAAACATATCATATTTCAATATATTATGGATATACACGTACCTGCTCAAAATTATTACTTGGAAGAGAAAACCCATATTTGAACGGAGCTATTTATCAGACCTCGTATTTACTTTTTTGTCCTCAGGGTAACATGGAATGAAGCCCCTGTACACGCACACCTCACAAAGCCTTCCCTGCGTTGAAGATTTTTGTAGACTGACTGCAACTTGTGAGGTATGGTGTGGGGTGTGTGTGTGTGTGTGTGCACTTGCACATGCTGGAATGTTGCAGATTAAGATCCAGATAATCTTGGGCTATCTTTAATCCCTTTCATGGTCATTTGTCACCCACCTCTTTATCTGACCTAACATCCCTTCAACTAACAAGTGAAACCATTGGAATGCATTCATTCAGCAGACCAGTAGCCTCTACCAGCCCTAAAGCTAAGCATGGCATGGATGGCACCCGAGACTTACAGAAGAGATATCTCCACTTTCCTGTAACCTATCTATCTGATGTCCCTGGCAATGTGTTTGAAATGCCTTCATTTAGACTGCTTTTTGTTCTGTGACTATCAAAAGTTCATGTAACATTTCCACAGTGGAGCCTTGTCGTCCAGGGTAACTCGAAGCCATGTGACTCACGGCTGAATCACAATGAAACCATCTCTTAATTCCCTTTGGAGCAAGAGACAAGTTTTGCCTTGAGGGTAGCAAACTTGGTCTATTTCTAACGTTCAAATTCAAGATAAATAAGTTGGTGGGGAATTCCTCTTGGATCCCTCAGAGGAAAGGGAGAACGAGTGTCCACCTGGAGTCCACCACGGCAAAGGAAACAGGCCAGTTGGAGAAAGAGACTGGCGGCTAGCCCTTAGGTGTGGGATATGCAAAAGAAAGAATGTGGCAGAGAACGAAATGGTTGTGGTAGTGTTAGGGTGGAGTGAGAGAAGTGGCGGGACGTGACTCAAAGGGTGTAGATTGTAGATCTGTAGAATGGGCAAATCCAGAGTCAGCTATGAGCTCTTGACCACAGCACTGCACTGCATGCTGGGAAATGTGGAAAGCCAATTTCAAAGGGCATTTTGTTACATAGACCATGGAGCCTGGTTCCCAGGAAAAGGTTCACAACTGCCTGCAACTCCTGCTCCAGGGGATCCCCAACACCTTCTTCTGGCACCCTCACACGTGTGTGTGCACATACACACAAATAAAAACTTTAATTAAAGGTAAAGAATGTGACAATTTAAGAAGACATATATTTGTGTATATGTGTATATATGTATATATACATATATGTGTGTACATATATACGTGGTGTATACATATATGTATGTATATATACATATAAAGAGAAAAAACAGAGGGGCTCTAATAAAATAAAAGTTTAAAGATATTAAAAGTCTCTCCTCTAGAGTAAGGAACAGCAAGAAGGAGCTATCACATCCATTCAGTGTCTTTGGGATCCAACGTGGTACAATAAATACAGAAAGAAAGCTGGAGAGACAGAGAAAAGCAAGAAGAATGGAAGGAAAAAAGAATAAACCAGATGAAAAAGAAGGAAATACAAAAAAGAAAACGTGTAAGAACCAGTGAGCAAAAAGAACATGAAACTGAATGTGGTGGCGCACGCCTTTAGTCCCAGCACCTGGGAGGCAGAGGCAGGGAGATCTTTGTAAGTTCGAGGCCAGCCTGATTGACAGAGTGAATTCTGGGACAGCCAGGGCTACACAGAGAAACCCTGTCTCAGAAAAACAAAACAAAACAGGAGGCAGTCAAGCTAACTCACAAACACTGATGCAGAGTCCTTAAACCCCTGTTATAATACATTGAGTCCAATGATTGATAGTAAATCATACGTGTGTGTGTGTGTGTGTGTGTGTGTGCGCGTGCGCGTGCGCGTGCGCGTGCGCGTGCGCGTGTGCGTGTGCATGTGTGTGTGTGTTTATAGAAAAGAGACAGTTATGACTTGGAGATTTAATCTTAGGAAGCCAAACTGACATAGCATCAAGAAGCCCATGTCACCTGCACTATAATAATATGGAAAATAATGGTATAATAAAATCCCATATCGCCCCAATGATACAACAACAACTTGAAAGGAAGACAGAAGCTGCTGTTCCTTGGAAAACAGATCGTATTAAGTCTGTAGAAAATCCAAAAGAACCTCTGCCGCTCCAGGAATAATAAGTAAACTTGGCAAGAGCTGTGAGTGCGGGATCCTTATACAAAAATCAGTTGCATTTTTCTGCCACTGCCAACAACAACGGGAAACAGTTATTGTTTCAAAGCATCATTTACCAGGGCAGGGGTGTGTGGAGAGAAAGCTCTGTGGTTAAGAGTTCTGACTGCTCTTGCAGAGGAGCTGGGTTCAGTTCCCAAAATCCACACGGCAGTCTACATTGTCATGGTAGCCTACATTGTCATGGTAGCCTACATTGTTATTCCAGTTTCAAGGGCCCTCTTTGGGCCTCTGTGGGCATAAGACACATGCATGCATACAGGCAAAATACTCATACACATAAAATAAAGATTAGATATAGATGTCTATTAAATATTATTTAAAACTAAGCATGGTAGTGCCCTACTGGAATGCACAGATTTGGAAGGTAGAGGCAGAAGGATCAGGGGTTAAAGGTCACACTTAACTGCCTAAGGAGTTCAAAGCCAATCTAGTTATATGATGAAAGCCCGTGTCACATATATATTCATAAATATATTAATTAATTTATATATTATTCATTTATTTTGTTATTTATTTCAATTAATTTATGCATAATTTATTTTCTTTTTAATTTATCATTTAAATTGTATACATATGATTTATTGTATATGCATATATATAATTTATAATAGCATCAAAAACATAAATGAAGGGGCCTTTGCAAGATAGCTCTGTGGGTAAAGTGCTGGTGAAACAAGCCTGGTGACCTGAATTCGATTTCTAGAACCTACTCAAAGATGGCGGGAGAGAAGCAACTCTACCAAGTTGCCCTCTGATCTCCACATATGGCCATGCCATGCATGCACCCACAGGTACACAACACACACACACACACACATGCATAAAATATAAATAAAATCTTTTCCTAATTAAGAAAAGAAACTGAAGACTACCAACCAGTAGTAGGAGAAATTAAGTAGAGAGATATATCATATTCATGGAGTGAAACACATACTACCCTTAAAATGCCAACTCTCCCTCAAATGATCTGCAGATTCAGTCTCAACCCAAGGATTGCTTCTGGCAAAATTAATTAATTAGTGCATTTGGTTTTTATTATCGTTAGCATTGCTTTTATTTCCTAAGATCAGTTTTATTGAGGCTTAACGGACAGACTGTCAAATGTTCTAAATACTCAGTTTGTCTATCTTGGACAAAAAAAAAAAGACACCTATGTAAACAGCACTCAGTCAGGTCCCTCAGCCCACACCTCCTTCCCACCCCGTCTCAGGCAACCACTGATCTGCTCTTTGAAGCTATATGTCTAAATGTCATCTAAATAGATCCACGAGAAAGTATGACGGGGCCTGGCCCCCGGTGCTCAGCACAGTGAGCTCTTCTGTTCCTCTGTGTCGCAGGAAGCAGGGCTATGGTGTTTCCTGTGGATGGGCACACAGCTACCCTGAGCACACAACTGCTGTGTGTCTGTTCACAGTTGGACTATTTGGATCGTTTCGACTTTGAGTCGCTCATGAGTAAAGCCACCGTGGGCGTTCAAAGATGGGTTTTTGTGGGGGCAACATGCTTTCTGATTTCACGTTTCCCTGGTAGAATCTAAAATCAGAATTAGTCATGTCATAAATCTATGTTGACCTTTATAAGACACTGTGTCAATGCAATTCCCAAAGTAGAGTTACAATCCCATCCAAAGCATGGGTGTTTCAAGAGGTCCCTTGCCTTGATGAAGCGTGACCCTATTTGTCCTTTTGACTTTAGCTCCAAGTCCAACGGGTGCTGTTAGAACCCTGCTGTGGTCTTCTTCTATATCCCTCAACGACGAATGAGGTTGGACATCTTTCATGACCGCTTCCGTCACTTCTCCATCGGGTATCAGTTAGACACTTTACCAATCTTAAACATGCTTTCTGATTCTCTCGTTAGCTGTAAGAATACATACATACATACACAGTGTATTCTGGGTATCAGACCAAGTATGTAGGTGGGGGACATTGTCTCCCACGCTATGAGGCTTATCTTTCCTTTCGTTTCCTTTACAATCCTTTTCAAAGAGCAGACGTTTTACAACTTTGACGAAGCCCGGTCTGGAAGAGTATAAGATCGTGGGTTACACCTGTTTATGCCCCAAGAAAGTTTTATAAGCAAAAATACAACATGTATTTTTCTTCTAGGCTTTCTTTGACGGGTTTGATGGCTTCAGATTTTACCTTCGAGTCGTCATCCATTTTGAATTAGCTCCATACGTGCTGTGCAGTTCTCCAGCATTGTTTCTGAAACAGCAGCCCTTCCTGGAGAGTTAGAGTGTCCGATTATCAACAGCTGACTGATGTGTACATGAATTACTCGCACCCTCTGAGGTACATATGTGGCCCGCTCTTTGACTTTAAATAAAAGGGCTAAGAGCAGAGAACAATCTCATAGACGCAAAATCCCCATACTCTCACATCATAATGGTTAAAAAGGAGCACAAAAATGAACAAATGGGACAAGGGAACACGACAGAGCCAGAAGCAAACTACATCCGTCTGTCCCACGGCTGACGATCCGCTGGCGTGTACCGATCTCATCAACGGAGAATAAAAACCTTCAGCCCCTCCTCGGAACCATTCCCAAAGTGGTTGTGTACCTGTGGTGCACAATTGTGACGGTGTATGGTGATGCACCACACAGTAAGTCACACTGAGCTCAACAGGAGCAACAACCACAAACAAACTTCTAGAACAAAGTGGAGGAGACCGTGTTCACTGGTGCGGATAAACAACGATTTCGCAAACAGGATGCAGAAGACGCCAACCAGGGCTGCCACAGAGTGATAAAAAATAAAAAATAAATAAATAAATAAAAGACTAACAAGCCAAAGGGGAAGGAATGAGCAGAGAGATCCAAGAAGACACTTCCCCAGAGAGGCTGTTCTGTGACCAGTAAACCTGGAGTCAAACAGTGCTAGTATTGTGGTCCTTTATTGGGGAATCAAGATGCTTCTGTAAACAGATGGGGGTGGGGGGCAGGAATCGCCAAACGCCAAGCCTGTGATCTGCTTCTGGCCAGAGGGCAGACTGTTGCTTCTGCCCACATGTACTTCAGCAAAGAGATTGACCGAGGAATCAGGCACCATTTAGTAGGATGTTACTCAGGATGGCAGGGAATTGCAAGCAAATAAAAGCATGAGTGAATCCCAGAGACATCATTTGGAGCCAAGAATCAGGACGGGGAAGAACTAAGGGGTTAAATCAGTTGCCTAGCATGCATGGGGGCCGGGGGGGGGGCTCTAGATTCAATCCAAGGTATCAACAAAAGAAAAGAAAGAAAAGAGATGACAGGGGAGGAGAGGAGAAGAGAGGGGACAGGAGGGAAGGGGAGGAGAAAGGGAGGGGAGAGAGAGGGGGAAAGGGAGGGGAGAGAAGAGGGAAGACAGGAAAGGAGAGGGAAGGGGGGAGGGGAAGGCTGAGAGGAGGGGAGTGGGGAGGGGTGGGGAGAAGAGAAAGAAAAAAACTAGCCATGACAGAGCATGTGTTTCAGTGTTCTGGTTACATGAGGCTTGAAATTAATGCACAAAAGAGATTTGTAGGGGAGGGGGATATCCACAGGAAGAGAGAGGCAGAGTGGGGTAGGGATGCTTCTAAGGGTCTGGAAAGTTCTAGAGCAGGGTTTCCTAACCTGCTAACACTGGACAAGACTGCCCTTTGCTGTACCGACAATCCTGGGTCCTGTGGCATCTGTGGTTAACTTCCACTCTAGTTGCCACCCCTCTCAGAGCTTTGACAACCACAAATGTCTCCAGACACTGCCAACTGTCCCTTTAGAGAGGGGGTATAAAACTTAAATATTGTGGGTTTTACATTACTGTTTTCATTGGTCTTGACGGGGACAGGGAATCTACAAACTTTACAGAAATTTGTCATGCTACATACGTAGCACTAAATTTTTAAAATTCTTACTTCAAAGAAAAAAAACAGGTTAATTAAATCTTTAAAAAAAAAAAAAAAGTTTCTATAAGCAAGCAGGGGCAGCGTATAGAGCAAATACCTGTGTATTTGCTCTGCAGACACAGAGGCTAAGGTCCAGGGTGGTAAGGGTGGGTGCCCAGCGGAACCCAGGAGAGAAGCCTGTTCCAGACTCTGCTCCCTCCTTCTCTCCCTCCCCCAACACTCTCAGGTATTCCACCTCCAAATGCTTCCCAAACACACAGCAGGTCCCACGGATGAACTTCTGCCCGGATTCCACTGTGGAAACCGATGAATTTGGAAGACACAGCTGTGGACCGGCAAGGAGAATTCAAGCCCCGAACATTGTGCAAACAGGATATTCGCTTGTGTCAGAGAGATCAAAAAAAGGCTTGAGGTTTTTCTTCACAGCCTCAGCCTGCCTCCTTCTCCCCTCTCACTTTATCTAGTCCTTGCAGTGAGCAGGCGCCTCTTGGTACAGCAAGCAGGAAGACATGGCTGCAGGGGAGACACAGCTCTACGCCAAGGTCTTCAACAAGCTCAAGGGCCGCAGCACCCCCTCACTCCTGGACCCCCTCCTGGCCATGGGCTTCCCCTCACATACCGCGTGAGTACTGTAGCTGCCACAGCCCTAGAGCCTGGCTTCCCTGCCTGGGTGGATCCTTCTACTCCACCTGCCATGCAACTGGATAACCGAGTGTTGCTGACTTCCTGCTAGAATGGTCGCCTAAAGTATAAGATGGGTGTCTAAAAGAAGGCCCCTTCCTCTTGCTTATACATAGAATGGTCTCGAGCTTTGAAAGAGGAGTTCTTCCCACTGACTAATAGAGACGTGTGCATGGTAGATGCCATGTGGGCTTCTCGTTGCCCACTTTGGGGGTTTAGAGGGGTGTGAGGGCAAATGTTACTCTCCTGCAGATCGGTGACTCCAAAGTGACATTCCAAGGTATCTGACTCTGACATGAGTCTCTAAGGCTAGGATCCCCTGAGAGAATTACTGTTCGAGGTTCTAAGCAGCCCAGAGAAAAGCCACTAGTATTTAGGGAAAATATCTGAAATATCTAGTGACAAAATAGAATGTGTGAGAGATTCCAGAGACAGCTCAGCTCAGTACCACCAGGCTCATCCAAGTCCCCCTGGGCTCAGAGAGGAAAGAGATGCTACTGACCGTGGTCAGAACATCCATTGTAAACCTGCTTCTTAGCGGTGGTCCTCTCAGATCCTTACTCCCACAGAGACACAAGTCGGAAGTTGCTTCAGGGAACCAGGGTCTCAGAGAGTGAGCCAAATAGTCCTTTGATGAGGTAATAAGACCCTGGCTACCATGAAGGACATGGTATTGGAGCTAGTCTCTTCTCCCGATATCAGGGCTTCCTGGTCACTAAATGGGGAACAGAATCCATCAGGAAGCCAATGGTCACGTGTTCACCATCCAGCTGCAGATGAGAACAGTAAAGCCTAAAGAGTAGCCTGTGGTAAGCCTAGGTAGGACAGGAGCCAGCCCCTAAAGCCTCTGAGACCCACTCTGTTTTACTGCTCAAGCCGTGGGGTGGGCTCGCCTTCAAAGTCCCTACTAGGTTAAACCAATAAACACCTGTGTGTCTTCAGGTTCTTAGGCAGGGCTCAGAAGGGGCTCATGGCATGACCTCTCTGTCATGACCTCTCCAGGGGGGGGGCTACAACCCCATTGCTCTTCCCACAAATAGCAGTAGTATTGGTTAATAGGGACCAACTGTATCAGCCAATGATGGTTGGGTCCCTGGCCCACTCTGGTCTCTTTAACCCAACTCAGCTAAATTCAAGTCAGCGTATTTACATCCCAGGTCCCAGAATGAGTAAGACACATGGGAGCCGTGAGGAAGGCGCCAATGAGCAATTAGGGGTTGGGGGAGACACTGGAGAGGGATGTGGATATGCCTGCCCAGTGGTTGGGTAAGGGATGCTTCCTGCTGAGCAACTGGGGTGGGGCTGCATCCCTCAGGGCAGCCAGGAATGCAGCCTGTCTCAGTCAGTTGAGCATCCACAAGTAGATGGATTGGGTTGGCTTTGTTCCAGGGTAGCAGGGTACAGCGAGAGGAAAGCAAGAGAGAACAGATGTCAGGTCTTGAGCGCTAGGACTCCGGGACCCAGGATCAGGAAATCAAGTCGTGGGATTTGGGAGTGTGGCATGAGTCACTGTGTGAAAGATGGAGATCTTGGCAGTAGGGCACTCGTGAGAAGTCCGGGAGCTCGGTCCTGGTAGGACACAATGTAAATGAGCAGCCAATTCACTACCAGAACTCACCCCTTCCAAAGAAGAGATGAGCGGGCCTTGACTGTCCTGTGTTCATATCCCACAGGCTCAAAGCACTAGCAGCCACAGGGAGGAAGACGGCAGAGGAGGCTGCAGACTGGTGAGTGGAGTGGATGGGAGGATGGGAGTTGCAGAGTCACAGGGGGCTTGGGTGACTCCTCCAGACACTGTGCCCCAGGTGGATCTTCTGAGTGGGATGGGGAGCCTGCGGAAATGACTCAAAATGACATCTATTTGCACCAGTTCTGAGCCCAGAGAAATAACAAAACCCACCTTTAAGGCATTACGAGAGAATCTAGAGAGTTTTTTTTTTTCTCGCTTGAAAGTCAGATGTAGGGCTCTGCACAGCTCCTGCCAAACATGCTGGGTTCCACCCCTTGCACACAAGCATGCGAGCGCACACACATAAACACACACACATACACCTGATTTAATCCAAATTCGACTCAGAGAAGAGTCATGTTTGTGATATATGTGAAATAAGCAGGAAGGTGTCATTTTTATAAATAAAAAAAAGTTATAAAGTTCACACATTCACAGGCTGCTACAATGGAGGAAAATTTAAAGACAGTCTGGAATCTCCAAGGTATCAAAAGATACACCTGGAGTGGGGTTAACTCACACTCCAGCTACCTGCCTGGGGGTGAGATTGGGGGTGGGGGTGTCCTTGTTTTGTTTCCAGCCTTGGTGTCACGTCATCCTTCCACGCAACTGGGAAGTCCCTCCCGATCTTATCTGAAGAAGCCACAGTGAACAGTAAATGGCAGATCCCGGGCTAGGCTGTGGCTCAGTGGTGAGGGCTCACCTAGAGCCTGTGGGGACCTGGGCTCTCTTTTAGTTCCCTTTCCTGTTGTTCTGAGATCAAATGCCCGACAAGAGCAACTTAAAGAAGGAAGGACTTATCTGGGAGTGTTTGAAGGTACACGCCCCATGCCGCCATCATGGTGGAAAAGCCATGTGACGCAGCCGGAGGGTGAGGCAGCTGGCCTCTTCATATCCACAGTAAGGATGCTAAGAGAAATCAGCGTTGGACCCTGAAGCACGCTCAGAGGTGCCCATCCCCCAACGGCCATGCTCAGCTCTCTCCCCCCCTCCCTCCCCCATATCCCTGTCCGTGGGATGACGTCACTGTCACTCAATCACGCTTCAGGTTGAGCTTCCCTTCCTCATTTGACCCAGCCTAGACTTTCCTTCATGGTGGAAGCTGGCGGTTTGTCTTTTAGGATTGATTCTAGAGTTTAGCAAATAAGCAATCGATTTTTGCTGTCCTGGGTTCTGTGCCCAACCCTACCTAAACAAAACAAAATCTCTTCCAGCACCGGAGAGAAGTCTGCGAATGGGCCCAGGGTTCTGTGTTCTAAGAGAACCTCTGCCTTTATAAGACCACGGGCCAAGGCTGTCCAGGAAGAGGGCTCACAGCTAGAGGGAGCACAGGCAGAGGGTATGGGTGTACAGACAGAGGGGGCACAGACAGAGGAGACACAGGCAGAGGACACAAGGGCAGAGAGGGCACAGGCAGAGGGAGCACAGGCAGAGGACACACAGGCAGAGGGAGCACAGGCAGAGGGGACCCCACAGGCAGAGGACACACAGACAGAGGGAGCACAGGCAGAGGACACACAGGCAGAGGACGCACAGGCAGAGGGGGCACAGGCAGAGGGAGCACTGGCAGAGGACACACAGGCAGAGGGAGCACTGGCAGAGGGAGCATAGAGGACACACAGGCAGAGGGACACAGGCAGAGGGGGCACAGGCAGAGGGGGCACAGGCAGCACCACCACTAGACAGGGGAATGCCCAGAGTCCTGGCAGTCTGACAAGACTGAAGGTGGACAGGCAGTACCTCTACAAGACATGGGGAATGCCCAGAGTTCCATCCATCTGATTTCAAAGCCAGCCTCCAGATTCAAACGATACTGCACAGGCTAAACTCAGTGGTCGGGGGCTGGGGGTATACCTGGATATTACCTGTCAGCAGCAGCCTAGCCAGTGAGACTCACCAAGGAAGAGAGATGATGCTGGGATCCCTACACTTCCCTTTGATGTTGCTGAGGGGAGGCAATGTGGGATGTCAGTCAATGCTGGGAACATGGGAAGCTGACCATCTAACTCCACACAGTTCCATCGCTATGCAGAGACCTTAAAAAAATCAGATATACTCTTGATCATTGTGCCGGAAGCTCTGGAAATGTGAAAGTAGTTACGAGGTGTGGTGGTTTGAATAGAAATGGCCCCCACAGACTCATGTATGTGAATGTTTGGCCTATAGGGTGTGGCATTGGGGGTGTGGCTTTGTTGGCAGAAGTGGGCGTGGCATCATCAGGGGGCGTGGCCTTGTTGGTGGAAGTGTGTTACTGGGGGTGGGCTTTTGAGGTCTCAGATGCTCACCAGACCAGTGGCTCAGGATCTCTTCCTGATGCCTGTGGATCCAGATGTAGAGCTCTCGGCTCATTCTCCAGCACCGTGTCTGCCTGTGTGCCATCATGCTTCCCACCATGATGACAATAGACTAAACCTCTGGAACTGTAAGCCAGCCCCAGTGAAATGTTTTCCTTTATAAGAGTTGCCGTGGTCATGGCGTCTGTTCCCAGCAATGGAAACAAAATGTCTCTGGATTTGGAAATGAGAAGAGGCAATGTTCCATATGTGTAAGGTGGATTGTGAGGCAGCCTTGGTAATCCTCATTCTGGCAATGTACCTAGATGTCTATTCTCCACGTGAAAGAGCCCAGAATGCAGGTCATGGAATGCCTGAAACTAACTCATGATTTATATACACATGCTCACTGGATCTGCTGCAAAGGTGCCATTGGGGTGAGCTCAGGAAAGAGGTACAGGGGAAGACGAGAGTTGCGGGCTCGCCTCTGCTGTAGAGTATCATCAAGCAAACTTGCTTACACACAAGGTATATGCCTGGTCATAGCACCCCACTTCCTAGCCATAATGAGACACCACAGGCAAGTGTTGGTCACTGGTAGTTCTCCAATGAGTGTGTACTAAGTAAGCTAACTGCTGCTTAGCTATTGCCATACAGAGATTTCCCCCCACTGTGAATTTTTTGCCTATGCTTCTTGCTCTTCTTGTCTTGAAGTAGAATTATTAATTTAAGACACTGAGCAGTTTCCTCTGCAAGTGCTGGCAGATCACGCTAAGCAATGGTTGTACAGCTCCAGCCTGTGGTCTCACTGTCCTTTTGACACAATGGAGAACAGCACTGAACCTTTGAAATAAATGCCTATCTTCACTTGACCAATAAGAGAAATTATGATTCTTCCACTTCTGTGTATTTTGTGATGAACTTGTATTTGGTGCTGGACATCAGTCTTTCTTGTATTTAGAGTGGTTTCTCTTAGCTGGGTGTGGTGGCTCACACCTGTAATGCCAGCAGTGAGGAGGGTGAGACACAGAACCACCACCAAGCCCACCTGGTATATAGAAAGATGTATCTCAATAAACAAATAAATTATTTTTTCCTCAAAGTAAATAAATACTTTTTGAGTAAAAACCAGCAAAAAAAACCAACCCACTAGTATTCACTTAAATGTTGTCCAATCTTTTGTGGTTTCAAATTTTTCCATTTAATTTGAAGTCAGTGGTGAAGTTAAAATGTGAAAAAAAAATTCCCTGTATGTATATTTCAATACCACAAAAGTACTTAGGCCAGCGCTCTTCTGAAGGTTGGGGTCTGGGCCCCTCTGTTTTTGGCTGCAGTGTCAGACTATAATGGGACTGAGAACAGATAGGCATTGGTCTAGCCTAGAGCCACACAGCCCCACCACTTGGCGCCATCTTGCAGGGATGACCACAGCACTGATGTATTTGTGTGACATCAGCAGACCCCTAACTCTTTGGGCTGGCGTTGCCGCTGTTGTGTGTCCCCAATGGGGACAGCTCCGATTGATATGACAGTGTTTTCTGTTGCAGGCTGCATGGCCACTGCAGTGACCCTTCTCTGGATGACCCCATCCCCCAGGAATATGCTCTCTTCCTCTGCCCCACGGGGCCCTTGCTGGAAAAACTCCAAGAGTTCTGGAGAGAGAGCAGACGCCAGTGTGCAAAGAACAGAGCTCATGAGGTCTTCCCTCATGTGACACTCTGTGACTTTTTCACGGTGAGTCCACCCCGGAGGCCTTAAATGCTCACCACCACAGCTGACGGCAGTGTCTTCTGGTAACCGGGCATTTATTTTAATCAAGGCATTAGCATGAGTTGTCTGCTTTTTGTGGGATCTTTTCCTTCCTCTGGTCAACTTCAGTTCATCCTTCAGGACCCAATTCATTTTAGTCTTCAGCTCCTCAGGTGTGATGGTTTAGATTTGCTTGGCCCAAGGAGTGGCACTATTAGGAGGTATGGCCTTGTTGGAGTGGGTGTGGCCTTGTTGGAGTAGATGTGGCCCTGTTGGAGTGGGTGTGGTCTTGTTGGAGTGGGTGTGGCCTTGTTGGAGTGGGTGTGTCACTGTGAGTGTGGGCTTAAGACCCTTGCCTTAGCTGCCTGGAAGTCAGTCTTCCACTAGCAGCCTTCAGGTGAAGACATAGAACACTCAGCTCAACCTGGATGCTGCCATGCTCCCGCCTTGATGATCATGGACTGAACCTTTGAACCTGTAAGCCAGCCCCAATTAAATGTTGTCCTTTATAAGACTTGCCTTGGTCATGGTGTCTGTTCACAGCAGTAAAACCCTAACTAAGATATCAGGCAGAAGAAGGTATAATCCCAGACTCTCTGCATTTTTTTTTTTTGTCAATATCTCCAGGAGCACATTTGGGTGATATGAAAGTGATATGCTCCTCTAGGAAGGCAGATGTTACCCTGGTCCTTGTCCACCCAGAGATTAGCAAAGTCCTAGACAGAGCAAGAACCCCCTGTGTGATGAAGACTACTGATTTGGCTGGACATAAATCAGGGTCTTCCCTATGTCAGGGCCCAGTTCTCTGAGAAAAAAAAAAAATGGCCAAGTTACCAGCCTCCCTGGGGAGCGTTGTCAAGGAAAAAGGATACACAGTTGCTGGACAAAGAGAAGAAGGCCTGAGGCCAAGGGGAGGACCCACAGCCATTTCCTCTATACCTTTACTTAATGAACTAGAGAAAGACCCAACTACTGCTGGGACATCAGGGCAGAGTCTGCCACTCCACAGTGCTAGGGGAACACAAAGCATGATGTGCAAGAAAGAAGCTTCCAGAAGCTATCCCCTGGAAAACAGCACCTCACAAACATCCACAAAGCACCCCTGTGTGCCTGAGACTGGGAGCTCTCTGGGGTCAGAACTAAACCCTTGCTTTCTGGAGGTCTGAACTGGGATCCTTCAGGGCACTGTAAACTTCTTCAGAATTGACTAGAGAATTCCAGAAGCTAACATATGCAAACGGAGAAAGAAAGAGGACTGATTCAGGAGGCAATGGGCAGGGAGGGGAGGATGAGGGGCAGACAATGACAGGGGACTTCCAACCTAGCGTTTAAAGGGGATCATATTCCAGGAAATCTTATCCAAGTTGCCTCAAATAACTGAGCAGAAGACTTGAAGGGTGACAACCCTTCACTCCATAACTACAGGGACTGGATAGAGAGAATCCCAGTGTCTTGGACAGAGAATAGTCCATAGTGATTAAGCCTTAATTCTCAACAGGTTGAATTAATTCAACAAGCCCTGAGGACAAACGCTCTCTGCTTCTCTTCCCTTAGTGTGAAGACCAGAAGGTGGAGTGTTTGTATGAAGCTCTGAGACGCGCAGGAGACAGGACCCTGAGCTCCTTCCCTGCCCTGGTTCCCCTTGTTCTCCACTCTTCCGTCAGCTACCTTGGCTTCTTCATCAACGACAGCCCAGCTGATGTCATCCGGGAATTCGCCATAGCATTCGCCACAGAGGCGTCAGTCCTGGCAGGTAGGTGACTCCAGTTGTGGGCAGACACACTGAACCCTTTGGGTCCCAGCAGAGTCACATCCGAGGTCTTGAAAGATCAGCTCCTGTGAGTGGCGATGGCCCTTTAATGACCATCCTCCGAGGGATAGTTTGGCTCTCATCCTAAGGCAGCACATCAGCTTCTGCCCTCAGATAGGCACTGTCTTGGTGTCCCCAGATGGGTCTTATAGGTCTCCCCTTGAAAGGGAGGAGGAAGTAGCAGGGGATATCTCAGTTGGTAGAGTGCTTGCCAGGGCATGTGGTTCCATCCTTAGGGGTGCATATTTCAGACATTAAGTCTACACACCTGTAATCCAGAAAGGGGAGGCAGGAGGATCAAAAGTTCAAGAACAACCTTCACTACAGATCTAGTTTGAGTCCTGCCTTTATTACATAAGACCCTGTCTCAAGAAAAAGAAAGAAAAGAAAAGAAAGGAAGGAAGGAAGGAAGGAAGGAAGAAAGGAAGGAAGGAAGGAAGAAACAAAGAAACAAAAAGGGAAAAAAAAAAGGAAACTTGAGTCTACCCGTCAGAAATCCCTGCCCAGAGTCCCTGTCCTAGGTTCAAACATGGTCCCCTCCCACCAAGAACCTCAGAATGGGACCTTACTTAGCCTTGGGCGCTTTAGAGATTCAATTAATTAAGATGAGGTCACACTAGAGTAAAGTAACCCTAAATCAATAACTGGTGATTGAAACCTAAATCAATAACCCTAAATCAATATCATGGTCCTGCAAAAGACACATGGGGATAACAAGGAGGCCACTTGACCACAGAGCCAGAGATGGGCGGGCTGGAGCCACAGCCAAGGGACACCTGAGGCCACCAGAAAGGAACTGGAGGACACCAGAGGACTCAACCCCAGAGCCTTTGGAAGGAATGTGGCCCCGCCCACACCTTGATTTTGAACTTCTGACCTCCCGGATCTCTAAGACAATAAACGCCTGATGTTTTATGCCACCCAGTTTGGGTGTATCCCGTTGCAGCACGAAATAAGTGTCATGCTCACCCATCCTGATAGCCTGAAACTTTGCATTATGCCTCTTCAAATATTACCAGGATCTCACTTCCTGGGAGAGCTGGCCCGGGACTCTTATCCATCACCTGACCCTGAGCAGGCTCTTCCTGACTTTCCAGGTTAAACCTCAGTCTGACCTGAGAGGCTAAGAGAGTCTCCTGAGATGACAGCTCAGGAGTGTCCCAAGTCCCTCCCTGCCCACACTGCCTCTCTCAGTGAAACTGAACCCAGGTACACAGAGCAACAGAGGAAAAACAAAAACCTATTCAGATGTCAGTATGACTCACCCCTGGGTCTCTGGGGAAGCCAGACCAGGTCTTTTCCAGGCTATGCTCACTCATATGGGGAACCCACCCTCCCAAACTACTAAAAAGTGTCACGAAAAGAATTTCCTATCACCTACACATACCTTCATGCCACCTGCACTGGCTGCTTCCCCAGAAGCTTAGGGCTCAGGGACCTGGCCAGGGTCCAGCTGGCTGCTAAAGGTCCCCTATGTGGAGAATACTGTAGTGAACCTGCACATCGTGTGCCTGCACCTTCCAGAACTATCATTAGGGGAATAACACATCCTGTTTGCTTCCTGACCTGGATGAAGAAGTAGCAAGCAGCTCTTGGGCACAGTGGACTCCAGAGTCCTGGAATTAACCATCTTTATCGTCAAGTCCAGCTGTCACAAAGGAAACTAAGTCAGTATGACTCTCAACCAAGGCTCCTGTGGTGACAAGGACAGAAGAGCCCTGAAGTAGGCCCTTCTATATCAAAGTCTGTCATTTCTCCTAAGACACCGGACTGCCTCCTCAGAGCTTAGAATGCTTGTGGTCCCACTGACACCAGATTTGACTGTTCCTGAGATACTATCCTCTCTTGCTTCCCAACCTGAAAGACTCAAAAGCCAACCTGGAGCCGAGGCGTTCTCAAGGGCAGAGGCCATCGTCTCCTCAGTCCTACCGAGCCTCCAACAAGGAAAGTCTAATGAATGTTAACCATGCTGCAGGTTTTATGTCCATCAATCACTCCAGGAGACTCTTCTTTAGGCCAGAGGCATTGACCTGGGGCTGGAGACACAGTTCAGTGGGTAGAGTGTTCTCCCTAGCAACAATGAGGCGCTAGGTTCATTGGCTAGCAACACATAAACCAAGGAGGTGGATGCTCACATATGATCCTGGCACTCGGGAGATAGAGGCAAGGGGATCAGAAGTTCAAAGTCATCCTCAGCTACGTAACAAGTTCAAAGCAGTCTAGGACACGTGAGATCCTCTCTCTAACCGAAACCAAAACCAAACAGCACCGACTGAGAGTCTAGGCCCAAATCAAATCACGTGTGCACCAGAGAATGAAGGGGCCATTCACTGCATTTTGAGCTAGCTTGCAGCCTAAGAGCTCTGAAGACCTTGAGCCATATCTCTGTGCCTGTCCTTGCAAGTACCCAACCACACTCTTTCTCATAGGGAGAGCCCAGTCCTTCCTTTGCTAAGAAAGCACCAACACTAAGGAGCAGGCGCAAGAGAACAGAGGCATGACTAGGAGAGATTTCTGCCTGTTTCAGGCAGGTAGCATTGACATTTGGGGACAGGTTCTCGGCTCTCCTAGTCCTACCTGACATTCAGAATTGGTACCCAACATGCTATGTTCGCTTGGCTTTCAAGATGAAAGACTCAGCATCCTGCATTTTCTTGACTCCACAGACTGTACCATTAAGCCCTGCACCAAGCAGCTACACCTGACCTTGGCCCATAAGTTCTACCCTCACCATCAAAGGACCCTAGAGCAGCTGGCCAGAGCCATCCAGCCCAGCCACACCTGCCAATGGACAGCTGCCCTGTACTCCCGAGACATGCGTTTTGTGCACTACCAGGTGAGAGAATCTGACCTGGCTGGTGGGCTGGCCCAGCCTTTCTTACTGATTGGAGGTGAATACTCCCAGGACAGCACTCCTACAATCTTCCCTCTCCTCTGCTAGAGCCCTCTCCTTATGTGCTGTTTAGAAGTAGCATCCCTTTATAGATGAGTTGGGCCTATACAATCATTTCAAATAACAATGAAAGTGCTCCCGTGGTATCTGGAAAGCCCGTTGCCAAGGAGTGTTAATACACAGTCCACTTGTTAATTCATCCTCTGTAATGATTTTGGTGGGCTTCATGCCAAGGTTTCCTTTCCTAAGAGCTGATTGGTTGAGGAAGAAAGTATGTCCCACAGTGGATTAAGTATGAGGGAGCCATAACATTCCCCGTCATAAGGGAAACTGTAAATAGCTTCACACCAAGGGAGGTAGATATACATATTTGGTCACACCATAAGGCCTTTCCTATAAGAGAAACAGGTATTGGGAGAAATGATGGATGAGTAGATTGGTGGGTGGGTAGGTGAGTGGGTGAATAGCTAAATGGATGGATGGATGGATGGATGGATGGATAAAATGGGTAGATTAATGGATGGACAAATGAATGGACAGTGGCAGATGGGTGGATAGATGGATGGATAAATGGATGAAAGAATGCATGGGTGGATAGATAGATGTCTTAATAGATGGATAGGTTGGTAATTGAATGAGGGGGAATGGGTGGATGAGTGAATGGACAGATGAATGAATGAGTGAATAGATAGATGAGATGGTGGATAGATGAGTAAATAAATGGATAGATGAATAACCAGATGAATGAATTAGAAAATAGGTGGGTAGATGGATGGATAAGTGGATGGATGGGTGGATGGATGGATACATCCATACATATATACATAGATAATACATAGACAGATGTATAGATAGATAGTTAGATAGATAGATAGATAGATAGATAGATAATACATACATACATACATAATCATAGATGCATAGATAGATAGATAGATAGATAGATAGATAGGGAAAGATGATAGATAGATAGATAGATAGATAGATAGATAGATAGATAGATAGATAGGGAAAGATGATAGATAGATAGATAGATAGATAGGGAAAGATGATAGATAGATAGATAGATAGATAGATAGATAGATACATACATACATACATACATACATAGATAGATACATAGATACATAGATAGATACATACATACATATGTACATAGGTACATAGGTACATAGGTACATACAGACATACATAGATGCATAGAGAGAGAGAGAAAGAGAGAGAGAGAGAGAGAGAGAGAGAGAGAGAGATACACAGATGGGAAAATGAGTGTTTGAGTAGATGGATAGATGAATGCATGGGTGGTGGGTGGGCAGAAGAACAGACAAACGTGGATAGGCAGACAAATGGATGTAGACATGGGTTGGTGGGTGAGTAGATGGATGGGTAGAAGAAAGAAGATAGACATTAAACTTTCTTTCTAAGATGTCTAAGTGCGGCATTTGGCTCTGTTCTACACTGTGTATCATTAGGCAAAGGCATGAAGGGACCTTGGGAACATTAGACACATGAGAAGAGACAGAAGGCAAGACAGACTGGTATCTGACCTCCTGATGCTATTGCTTCCCAGGCAAACCCTCACTAAGACATGGTTCTCCTGCCTCCTTTCTAGACCCTGAAGGCGCTGTTTCAGTACAAACCCCAGAATGCAGACGAACTAATGCTCAGTCCTGGTGACTACATCTTCGTGGACCCCACTCAGCAAGAAGAGGCCAGCGAGGGCTGGGCCATTGGGATCTCACATCGGACTGGCTGCCGGGGTTTCTTGCCAGAGAACTACACAGAGCGAGCCAACGAGGCTGACACCTGGGTTAAACACAGGTGAGAACCATCCTCTCTCTGTCATTTACCACCTGAAACAGTGGGCATGGTGGTTGTGTGCTTCTCAACTCTGTCATTAGAAAGACCTGCAGTCCCTATATTGGCTCCATTACCTCCCTGCCCCCTCCCTAGTGCATACAGCGAACATCTGATCTATTCGTGGTTTCTGCTGATAACCCTCAGGAAATCAGATTGCTTCAAATTACTCGTCTGAGATAATAATGCTCAAATACTGTGAAATACTTCCGTCTTATGAACATCACAGAGTGCACAGGGAGTTCAGAACCGGCCCTTGTAGCCTTCTAAGGAGGGTTAGCAATGTTCTTATTGTGCTATAACAAAATGACATGAAGGTAACTTAACAATCCCATAAGGCTGTGATCCTGGCATAGCTAGCACTGGGTTTCTCATCTGCTGCCCAGGGTCCTCCCCTAAGCTTGTGTGGTCGTTGGTAACATGTATTTCCTGGAAGCTGGCCTACTCCTGGTGGTTTGTTTCTTCCAGCTCAATTGGCAGATCTCTGTAGTTTACTATCTAGCACCATCTTTCAAGGACAAGGGCTTTCAAACTTTTCAGAACCAACCAAGGTGTTTGTTTCTTAAATGTATCCGTTCCTCCCCTCAATGTATCTGTCTCCTCTCCCATTTTACTCTAAGCAAAAAAAAAGGAGAAACTTGGCCATAGCTTTGACACTGCGAGTAGAGATAACCAGAACTGCTTAACCAACTCCATTCTTTATTGGTTCTGTTTCCCGGGAACAATGTTGCTAAGCATTTTGCTGCAACATGGGGACTTTCCCCCAGCTTCTATCCCTGTGTCTTGATCCTGTGAGCATCCTCCAGCCCACAATCTATACGTGCTCTGCCAGGAATAACTATGACTTTTTTTTTTTTTTTTGCTTTGTGTGTGTGTGTGTGTGTGTGCTTGCACTTGCATAAGCACAGTGTGTGTGTGTGTGTGTGTTATGCATGTTTGCTGGACAGATCTTCTAGCCTCTGTGTATTCGGGGAGCTTTTTTTTCCCTGCAACTCTTTGTATCACAAAACAAAGCTATGGAAACCATACTATTTTATTTATGTGCCTAAATAAGGAAGCCAGTTAGAGAGTATGGTAAAAGTTCCGGTCTTGAAAACTTCTGTTTTGAATAAATTAAGAAGCAATGTATTTTGAATCTACTTAAAGCAAATGGTTGATTTTGGACATTTAGTGGCTGACAGGATTTCAGGGGGAAAAGGACTTTGCAAACAATTATTATTTTTATTGAATGGAGGGTTTTCTGAAAATATTTACCAGGTGTCCTCTAGGCTACTGGTTCTTCCTGTTAAAATTATGCTTACATTTGGTTTTGTGTGACAGGCCAGGGACAGCATTTATGTCCTTGTCCTGTGCCACCAAATGCAGCTGACAAAAAAGTAGATCCCCGCCCCCTACCAGGCTGCCCTGGGACTCACTGTGTTGCTATCTAGCCAAGGACGACCTTTTGAACTTCGGATCCTTCTGCCTCCATCTCCAGAGTACTGGTATTACAGACGTGCACCCTCACGTGGGTTTCATGTATGCAAGGCAGCTGAGCTAGCCATGGATTTTTATATGCATTTATATGTCATGTATGTATACTAACTTAAATAACTTTTAAAATGCACGGATTCAGTCAGCTCCGCAGCAGGGCCATTCTAGGTCATTTTTCGATTCACGTGCTAATTCATAAAAGCTTCTGGGCATACCTACAAACTCAGGAAACAAAACTCAGCCTTGATTCCAGGGCTTTTATATCAGGTGTCTCCTCATGATCCACTAACTCACAAGGGCCTGTAGAGAGAGCTGAACATACCCTCCCCTGAAAGCTGAGCCCCTCCCCCCAGCTTGGAAGGTGAAGGGCTGAACAATGTCCCCAAATCAAGGAAGCTTTGGTTTCCTGCAGAACCAACATGGTTGGTTAGCTGCTCTACAAAAAACAAAACAAACAAACAAAACAAAACAACAAAAAAAAAAAAAAAAACAGAAGACTGTAGGACAGGACAGGACAGGACAGGCTGGCATCAGACTCCAGGGGGCTGGGGAAGAGGGGGCCTAACAGCCCCTCCTCCTTCTGTCCCCACCAAAGGCAGAAGACCTCACTGTGGCAGAGAAGCCATCAGCCAAGGGACAAGCGAACTCTGGCTAGTGACAGTTCCACTTCCTGTTACTATGTCACCTGCACCAGAGCCCCACCTTGTGATCCTGACCTTCCTGGAAGACCAGTTTCTCTTAGGAACCAGTGTATGTTCATAAAAGTTACAAGAAAAAAGAAGTTCTGGAGTATCAGACTGCTGTGTAGTATCAGAGGAGCCCCTACTTCCCCCACCCCCACCTGATACCCCATCCCCCGCCCCTGTATCAGAATCACTCCCCCTCACAGGATAGCTACAAGCCCCCCAGGCTGACTATGGTGTGACTATAGGGTGGGAATTGCCAATGGGCTGTCTATGGCTTTTAAAGCTGCTAAACATTCTTCTAAACATTTAAGGAGATTTTAAATTGAGACATGGCGGCGCCCAGACTTAATTCTAGTTACTTGGGAGGCAGTGGCAGGCAGACCTCTGTGAGGTCCAAGGCAGCCAGTGCTACACAATGACACTCCATCTGAAGAGAGGTCCTGGCAAATCCGAATGTGTCATGAAAGTGTTCACCAGTAGGGAATGTTGACAGACACCGGTGTGCACAGAGAGTTGGCCTGTGGCCAGACTACGTGTTGTATATACATTCCATATATAACTCCCAAGAGCACAGGACTCACACAGAGCACACTTGATATAAACAGCAAGAAGCGCTGCTATGCCAGCACCCAGGGAGGGATCTGCAAACCATGTGGGAAGAGGCCCCTTCCTGCTCAGAGGACACCTCCCCAGTCCTGAAGGTGGCTGCCACGGGAACACATTGTACTTCACAGGCAGCCAACCCCATCAGCACTGGTGTAAGCTCTCTAGCAGGTGCCTACAGGATTCTGAGGACCCAATGGTCCTGATCCAACTGCAGGGGAGGGACCACCACTACCTCAATTTCGGGCATCTTCACAGAACATGTATACAGCCCAGCTGCAGATCAGAGAGGCAAGGGTTGAGAATCAGAGCCCACAAGGAGCTGAAGCTGTCTTCCAATCTTATGAAAACATCCTACCACAGAGCTGACCAAATCCCACAAAGCGAGCTGCTGGGAGGAGCCTTCCACACAGCAAAGGTACGCCATGGCTGGGTGAAGCGTGTCCCTCCAAAAGCTCATATGCTGAAGCCCCGATGAATATTTCTTTAGAGAAAGACCTGTCGGTTAAGGTGTCCCTTATTCAATCTTACTTTGATCAGAGGTCATTGAGGACACATGGGGATGACACCAACTTCTCACCAGGCCCAGGACAGAAGCCCCAAGATGAATCACAAGTTCTGCATCACCTCCATCTTGGACCTCCTACTCCCTGGGGCAGAGAAACAATGAAACCTGTTCTGTCATTGAAGCCCCAGTCTGTGTGACAGTAACAGCAGAATGGACACTAACACAGCGAGTTTGTCTTTGAAATGCCACACACTGAAGTGACCCCCTTCTAAGAACAAAGGCAAATGGAAACTTAATCCATTTCAATGTCACCAGTTAACCGTTAAGTGACGCTCCTAAATCCAAGAGAAAAAAAACGAAAAAAAAAAAAAAAAACAAGATGTCACATGCTTCCCTCTGTCCCTTTGCCGCTGATGTGCTCGCCAACTCCTCGCTTGCAGTTTTTTTTTTTTTTTTTTTAATTGAAAGACTAGCAGACAAAGTCAACTTCCTCTCTGACTGTAAAGTTCACAGATGTCACTCAGAGATAACAATGGTTTTACTGTCTGAGCAGCAGTGTACCCCTCTTTACCCTCAGGAAGATGAGAACAGCACTTCTGTTCCTT
Organism: Mastomys natalensis; assembly: GCA_021653895.1. NCBI lineage: Eukaryota > Metazoa > Chordata > Mammalia > Rodentia > Muridae > Mastomys > Mastomys natalensis. The sequence goes on from JAJTUV010000628.1 coordinate 2,146,958, forward strand.
CACTTCCTGTGTGGGATTGCTTCAGCGCTATCTGCTCTGTGTGACAGTCATTGGAAGCAGCTGTCGGCGGCTCCTGTGTGTGTCACAATTCGGCTATGGGTAGGATCCAATGACACCTGTACTTCGTCCCACTGGTGTCTGTAGCTTGAGAATGCATGAAGCCCACGTCTTGTTGGTTGGGTGCCTTTAATGGCCGAGCCACCTCTCCAGCCCAGGTCCATATGGAGGAGCCCGTAAGAGGTTAGTAAGAGGTTACAAATCAAGACAAGGCAGGACACAATGACAAGGATAACTTATGGGTGATCAAAAAATACTTAAGACCAGAGAAATGGCTCAGCAGTTAAGAACACTGACTGCTCTTTCAGAGGACCAGGTTCAATTCCCAGCACCCACATGGTGGCTCACACCTATCTGTAAGTCCAGTGCCAAGGGATCTGATGCCCTCTTCTGGCTTCAATAGCTATCAGCCAAACCATGATGCACAGACATACATGTAGGCAAAGCTCCCATATATGTAAAATAAAACATGTAAATGTATGAACTACATCAAAATGCCACAAAGGTCACAGATGGCCCGGAGCTTGGTCGCAGGTGTCAGGTACACAGCTGCTGCTGCTGAGACTCAGGGCAAGTGACCCATGTGGCTCTAGAGAGTCTTGGGCTGGAATGGTGGTGAACTGTTACCTGTTGTCTGTTGTAAGAAAGGAGTGGTCGAGGAGAGGGAATCACAGAGAGCTGTCAACTTCAGAGTCACTTCCCAGTTTTACAATACTTCAGACAAAATCCTGGTGGGATCATTTGTTTGACCGACACTGGGTGAAGGAAGCATTTACCTAGAAAAAGCTGGGAAGACATTGGGGCCAAAGTAATGAAAGGAGGTATCGGCATGCAGCTCAACTAATAGAGTGCTCCCCCAGTACATACAAGGCCCTGGGTTTGATCTACAGCGCCCCCTAAGCCCTGATGTGGTAGTGCATGCCTGTAATCCCATACTCCGCAGGAAGTTCAGGAGTTCTAGCATATCTTTGCCTACATAGTTAGTTTAAGACCAACATTCCCGGGATACCTCAGAACCTGTCTCCAAAAAAATTTTTTTAAGAAGACACAAATAATATAATACATCAAAAATCAAAATAGGGTTTCAGCTTAAAGGAAAGAAGGCAGTGAGAAGGGGCAGGTATAAGGTAACAAAGAGGCTTACCTGGCATCCTGGGAAATTCGTGTCTGAGAACCCCACAGAAGTTGGGGGAGAAGGGTGAATTGTATCCATGGTAATTCCCCATACACTTGTTTACCCAAGTCAGTGTCTGGCAGAGACAAGAAAACAGTTTTTAGACAAACATGCCTCCAGCATCTGTGATGGAAGATCCAGAGGGTATCTAAGAACACTTAGTAGGCCTCTTCAATGGTACCAGTTACTGCTTGACATTCATGGCCTCTGTACATGCAGAATAGCCAGGGCGCCACAGGGCAGAACAAGGCAAGACCTGAGCTCTCACAAGATGCATACACTCCCGTGAGGGGAGTCTGTCTGAGCATCTCCTTTGAAAATGGCTGTGACTCTGGCCCCAAGAGGCCCCGAGCCATACCCTCACCCAAAGCCAGCTCAGTGGTACCACGTGTGTCACTCGAGGAGATCCAGGCTTACAGTGGCCAAGTCAACTCTCACAGCCTCTTCCTCTCGTTCAAGAGCAACTCATTCTTTCCTGTGGCTCGGCTGCAAAGCCTGGAGTTGAGCTTGCATCTGTGTCCGTGGTAAAGCACTGGTCGAATGTGTGAGGCCCAGGTATGATCCATAAGACTGCAGAGAGAGGATATGGAGGGGGAGGAGGGAAGGGAGAGAAGCCTGGTGTAGAATTCTACCCATCACCCACTCTTGTCACCATATCTGTCTGCTCCTTAACACCTGCTCAAAGCACAAACCTCAGGTGAGCCTGCAGCGTCTGGGCTCTGCACCCACAGAGGCTCTTCTGTTCTACCTCAGCCTCTCCTCCCTTGGCTCTTGGCTCATTCTGTTCCAGCCACACAGGCTTCTGCTGTTCTGCTAACCCTAATTGAGCCACACATACACGCACACACACACACACACACAAACACACAAGCATGCCTGCCTCCTTCACTCACTCCTTCTCCGCTCGGTCCTCCATCCCCATCTTCATCCCCATCCACCCACATCCCGTGTCAATCATGGACTCCAGGAATTTGGGGAAGCTGCTTCCATCCCCAGATAGCCAGAAGCCTATTCAACCAGGCCACCACCCCCTGCATTATTGCAACCCATAATACTCTACCTTCTTGAAACCCAGCTATGCAATCTGCTTCCCTTCTCCCCCTCCCCCCCCCAAAAAAAATTGGATCAGTGTCTAAATATGGGTGGATGCATATTTGAATATGGGTGATTGAATCCAGCGGCTGGCAAAATCGTGACTACCGTATCGTTTTCAGTAGGTTGTAACCATTTTCCACGTCTCCAATAATGAATCAAACTGCTCCTTGTCCATAAAGGAATTGGAGAATAGTAACCTTGCTGGGTCAACAGAAAACAAGAGCAAAGGTTCTCGGACATAGAGAGTGGCAGGCAGGACTGCTCATGCAACACAGCCCAGAAGAGCCCAGCCTGTCTGTCCAGGAACCACATGAGTAGCTAACTCATGGGGCTGGTCATTACTTTTTAAACAGTTTACCAAAACCTCTCCTTGTATGAAATGGTTTCTGCCCTGGGGAAATCACTCATTTTCTGCTCCAAGGAGGAGTCACGTGCTCTGTGTTGGCCATTCACCCTCCTCTCTCACCACCTGCCTGCTCCTTCCAGACAGGAAGGGACTCTGTGAGCACAAACCCCTTCCTGTTTCATATCTTGGGTTCACTTTCCAGTTGGCTTTGACTCTTCCTCCACCTATGTCTCCCAGAATTCCTGGTTGCCTGTTTACCTCTGGGCACTTTCAGTGATTTACAGTTTCCTGGTTACCTGCACATGCTCAGGTGCCGTCAGTACCCACTAGCCCAGAACGTATCTCTAGCTCTTAAGGGTGTCTGGCCACTATTATAATATGCCGACTACTTCCATCTGAATACCTCTGACTACAATAGATGACATGTAAAAGAAACAGATTTGATATTCACTAAAGGTACAGAACCAGAAAGATTTAGGGATGGAGGGGGTATGATGGGGAGGGTATCTGTTGAAGTTTGTGATTGACAGATCCGGTCTGAAGGTCAGCCCAGCAGGTGGGGCCCAGGAAAGATCTGAGGCGAGAGCTTGAGTCTGAAGGTAACCTAGAGACAGAATCCACTCTTCCCCCATGGAGACCTCCATCTCTCCTGCCTTAAGATTCTCACCTGGCCCTGCATGCATGGAATCATCTATTTTATTCAAGGTCTGCTGGTCTCGCCACTAATCTCATCTAAACGGTACCTTCTTAGAGATTCTGAAAACCTCAGAGCTTGGCACAGTGGCACACATCTGCACTCCCAGCTACTTGGAAGGCCGAGGTGGGAAGCCATCTTGAGTCTTGAGTTCATAGCCAGCCTGAACAACATGGAAAAATTGCCATCTCTAAAATAAAGTAACATTTGAACAACGCCTGGCCACAGCATTGAGGCTGATCTGACATGACTGTGGTGCTACAGCCGTGAGCCAACCACAGGCTTCACAGACTTCTGCATCTTGGTGTTATTTTGTGGCCTTGATCCTTACTGCAGAGGTTGAGCCAGGTATTCCCAGGAACGTCCATGACCAGAAACCATGGTGACAACACGTTGTGCCTCTGTTCATAGCCTCTTCTTCTTCCCCTACAGGACATATACGTTTAATCTAGCTGTGGACCTGAATTCTAGGAAGGACTTGGATGCCAGTAGCAGGAAGAATGGAGAATCCCACACTCCTTCAATGTCAAGGAGCGTTAGCAGCATACAAGCTTTGCAGGTAACAGGACCCTGGTGGTGTTGTTGTTCGTTTGTTTGTTTGTGTTTTGTTAGTTAACCGTGCTTGCTGGTATAAACACCTTGGTAGACTCAGCTGTTAGAGTTTGACTTTTCTCTCAAGCGAAAATATTGTCGTAAATATTTCATCTCAAACGGGAGTTTCTACCCCACCTTTGATCATTTAGTTCCCAGATAAAAGGCACGAAACTTTTATATCTATACTAAGTCTTAGTCAGCACAAGAGCTGGGCAGATATCAACCTTCAATGCTGTCATGTCTACTTCCCTGCCGATAACCCCCGAGTTATGACCTGCCATGTTCCACCTGGGCTGCTCTTAACGTTAATTGGCCAGCCCTCATGTCCATCTTTTCAAGACTCACCTACCCTATGGCATCCTCTCCTCTCTCCACCTCCTTCTCCCTCCTGGTGGTCTCCTCAGACCTCAAGCCCAGGAACTGAAACCCTGCTTATCTCTCTTCTACCTCGATATAGGATGTCAGCATCTTTATTCAACCAGTAGTTTTAAATTAAGGAGCAAAGTCACATAGCATTACTTGATGTACATTAGGATTCTTTCCTCCTGAGAGCAACCAGACTTTAGGGGCGAGTGTTTAGCATTACAATACATAGCAACAGACTAAACCTCCCCTTAGGGACCTAACTCACACATAGAGGAGCCCCTCCTGAAGGTTGACACTTTACTACTAAGGACCCTGGGGGGCTACTCCCCAAACACAAACCTCCCAAGAACACAGTAGCCATGTGCCCTGTGACTAGGAAGTGCCAAGGACAGCCTAGAAAGGAAGAAATGTTCCAGAGAGCTGCTGCCCCACCACACACACACACACACACACACACACACACACACACACACACACACCATGACCTGAGGCTGCTGGACACTGTTAGGCAAGAAGTTAAAACAAAATAAAATACAGACACTGTTCCTTTAAATCATGGAGGGGTCTTTTACCCATGGATTCAATCAACCAGGGGTGGGAAATGTTCTAGAAGACTATGTCTTGTCTTAATCAGCTTCCCAGTATTGCAACAAAATACCTAAAATGACCAGCTTCCAAAAAATATGAATGGCTTGTTTTGTGTTTGTCATGGTCTTGAAGTGTTCAAGCCATTGTCATTTGGACTGGCTGCTTTGGGCCTGTTTCGATGTGGTTTACCATGACACAGACAGATGGTAGAGGAGAGTCAGTTACCTGATAGAAGCCAGAAAGCAGAAAGAGGAAGGCGCTGGGTCCCAAGAGCCTTCAAAGTCACAAGTTCAGTGACCTAACTTCTTCCCACCAGGCTCTCCTCCAACGGTCCCATTCTCAGCAGTTCCATGGGCTGCAACCAAGCCTTTGAATAACATTCAAGGTCCGGAACTGGCTGTGGTAACACACATCTGTGATCCTAGCACTTGGAAGGTAAAAGCAGGAAGATAGCTGAGAGACTGAGACCAACCTGGGCTACATAGAAAGTTCCAGGGCAGCCTGGACTATAGTGTCAGACCATGTTTCAAATGAAGGAAAGAAAGAAAGAAAGAAAGAAAGAAAGAAAAGAAAGAAAGAAGAGAAAGAAAGAAGAGAGAAAAGGAGGGAAGGATAGAGGGGGAGAGAGAAACAAAGAAAGAGAGAGAGAGAAGAGAGAGAGAGAGAAGAAGAGAAGGAAGAAGGAAGAGAAAGGATGGAAGGAGGGAGGAGAAAAGGAAGGAAGGAAGAAAGAAAGAAAGGAGAGAAAAAAGGAGGGAAACAAAGGGAAGAAGAGAAAGAAAGAGGAGGGAAGGAGAGGGAGGAAGAGAGAAAGGAAGAAAGCAGGGAAGGAGGGAAAGAGGAAAGGAGAAAGGCAGGCAAGCAGGCAAGCAGGCAAGCAGGCAAGCAGGCAAGCAAGCAATAGCTGTGCCAGTATTGAATGCATACAGACTTTTTCTGTCATTGTTCCCTAAACCATATGACACAGTTACTGTTCACATAGCGTTAAATGGCATGAGGTGTTTCCATTGCCTGGAGATGAGTTAACGCACACAGGGGAAGTGTCTACAGCCAATAAAAACATCACATTGTTTTATAGAAGGGACTTGCGCTTCTGTGAACTTTAGTGCCTATGAGGTTCCTTGGCCACCTCAGGTACACTGAGGAATGGCTGTCCTACTCACTAAGAGCACTTGGGCAAGCAGAGATTGGCCAGCTACAGAAAGGCAGTGAGGGAGAAGAGGGAGGCTTCTTCCCTGAGTGTTCAGATGCAGACACACACCTGGGCACTATGAGGAAGCGGCCTTGGGATGGACTCAGCATGGACAGTCCTGAAGGCTCCTCGGAAGAGGAAGAGTAGGAGTAAATGAGTAAACTATAAATAGATTGATATATGAGAGAGAGAAAAAGAGAGGAGAGAAAGGAAGGAGGGGGTATGGAGGGAGGAAGAGATGGTTAATAGATTAGATAGATAGATAGATAGAATAGATAGATAGATAGATAGATAGAGATAGTGATAGAGAAGTAAGATGTAGATAGACAGACAGAGTGGGACAAATATTCAAACTAAGTCTATAGAAGACACTTCATTCAGCCATAGATGCATTGATGATGATGAGATAGATAGATGTAGATAGATAGATATAGATAGATAGATAGAACAGACAGACAGACACTTGTAAGAGACAAAACAGTTGAAAAATGTGATGGCCTCATTCTCTTTCCATCTCCTTTATGAAGTTACGAAACCCAGGAAATTAAATATAGGGAGGAATAAAAGCAATCCCCCAGCCTCACACTGTGAAGGCTGGCAGGCTGACTGACCACAGTTGCAGAGGAGCTTGAGAGAGTCTCCGTCCCTAGGCAATGGCTGGTAGATACTGAAGAGTCTGCTTAATAACTTCATGTCCCATTGCTCTTACCCTAGGCTACCATCTCGAGGGGGGGTTCTGGTCGTACGTCATGGCGAAAGAGTGGACCAGGTCTTTGGGAAGTCTTGGCTACAGCAGTGCACTACCGCTGATGGTAGGTGGAATCCAGATGATCTAGACAGATTACCTCTGTGTCCTTGAGGGACCATAGACCATGGCATAGCACCTGCTGGAACATCCCAGTGCCCTCAGGTTTTGGAGTCACTAATGTGAGGGAACCCACCCACATATACATTGGCCACATGTCTAATCGAGGCCCTTGGCATCAGGTCAGTGACTGGTGACAAATCTGGTTTCCCCTTTTTCTCTAATGAGAGAGATTAAACCACTCATTTCTGGTCACACAGCTAAGGGTTGGGATTTCTCACAGATTGACAGATCTTAGAGACCAATGTCAAACTCAAAGGGACTGGGTTGTCGTGCAGCCCCTGTTTTCTGGTCCTGCATTCAAGCACCTGACTGAAGAGTTTCCATGGTGGGGCACCTCCAGCCAAGTGTGTACTGCCCCACACAAGGCAGGCTTCACATGCAGCCAGTTAACTGATGCCCACTAAGACGCTTATCCTGGGGGCTCAGCTTTCCCTTGTGAATGATAAAGGCAAAAAGGAAAAAGTGGGCTCCTGGCCCCTGGGGCTCAAACCTAAGCATTCCACAATTGAGAACATGTTACAGGCCTGCAATATTGTTCTAGAAATTGAGTCCACATTACAAGATCACTTCACAAACAACAGCATTGTGCAAGCACTCCGACGATAACCTTCCCTGCAGTGTGGATCTCCATCTTGGGATCCTGGGTGACAAGTGGGATCTGCCTCAGTGACCTCAGGTGTCTGCTACTTGTTTCTACCTCAGGAAAATACTACAGGCCAGACCTGAACTTCCCCGCAGCCTGCCCAGGAGGAGCAACGGCATCAAAGACTTTGAAAACGATCCACCGCTATCGTCCTGTGGAATTTTCCAGGCCAGACTTGCTGGTATGTGTAAGAGTTTTCCCACAGGAGAGTAACACTAACAATAGTGACTACATTGTATCCACTGAGCCCCTCCCCCTCATCCTTTGAAGGTATTAGCATCTTCCCTCCTCTGCCCATACCGGGGCTTGGAGATTGTCTTAGTTACCATGACCAAGGCAGCTTATAAAAGGAAGCATTTAATTGGGGACTTGCTTGCAGTTTCAGAGGGTGAGTCCATGATCATCATGGCAGGGAGCATGCTGGCAGGCAGACAGGCAGGTGTGGTGCTGCAACAGCAGCTGAGAGCTTACCTCCTGATCCACAGGCAGAAGGCTGAGGGATACTGAACCTGACATGAGCTTTTGAAACCTCAAACCCCATTCCCCAGTGACATACCTCCTCCAACAAGGACATACCCACTCCAACAAGGCCACACCTCCTCCAGCAAGACCACACCTCCTCCAGCAAGGCCACACCCACTCCAACAAGGCCACACCTCCTCCAGCAAGGCCACACCCACTCCAGCAAGGCCACATCCCCTCCAAAAGACCACACCTCCTCCTACAAGGCCACACCTTCTAATCCTTCCCCAAAAGTTCTACTAATTGGAGACCAAATATTTAAATATTTGGGTGTTGGGGGCATTCTCATTCAAATCACCACAAAGATGTTAGATCATTTACCCAAGATCACACAGCTAGTGACCAAAAGTGGAGCAGTCTGATCCAGAAGAGGATGATCGGTGATACAAGCAAGGAAATATAGGGAGAGGACACTGCAGGGAGAAGAAATAGCAATAAACACTGAATATACCAGGAGTGTCACTTAAAAAATTAAAACCAAGCTGGGGAAATAGTTCAGTTGGCCAAGTATTTGCTCGGTGAGCACAAGGGCCTGGGTTTGATCCTCAGAACCTATGTGGAAAATGTGGGTGTGGTAGCTTACACTTGCATTCCCAGTGCTGAGGAGATAGAAGCAGGTTACTCTCCAGACAGGTTCACCTACAAGGTGAGTTCCAGGCCTATAAGAAATGCCATTTTAAATAAAAGGGTGAACAGCTTTCCTGAGATTGACTTCTGAGGCTGACCTCTGACCTCCACACACATCCATACAGAAGCATACATGTACAACTGTATGTGTGCACACATACACATGCACAGATTCAGACACACACATACACACACACATACAGGCACAGATCCAGACACACACACACTTTAAAGGCACACTCCTCACTATCATTCATGCCTTTGAGTTTATGACTGGGGAGTTTCCTTCTATGAGATATAATTTGGGAAACAGACGAGATTGTTATGCTTCTCTGGTTTACATCTTACAAATTCGGAAAGCTGAGCCTAAAGGGGACAAGTAGACATCCCAGTCACTGGCTGGTTAGCTACAGGAACCCACTAGAACCAGCTTTCCTGCTTCTCACCCTACGTGAGTCACAAGGTTTCAACTGTCAGCCTTCTGAGCAGGAGGCTGGGTTCACACAGTGGCTGTTTCAGACAGCAGTTGGTTCTGGGGTTGGGATACACCAACTGTACACAGCCCATTAGGGCTCCTCCTTCCTTAGGGCTAGGTGAGCTATGCAGCACACATGTGCATACATGTGTCGTGTGAACCTGTATGTGTGCCCCAGAAGTCCTGTCCTCATGCCTAAATACTTACAGAGATGTTTGAACAGTGCTCAGTGTGTATGCATGGGAGCGTCCAGGGATGGGTTGCATAGGTAACACGTATCCTGAGCTGCTATATCCCTGCCACCGTCTGGGTGGCTGAAGTATCATTTGTCACCTATCAGTGCTAGAGGTTAAAGCCCCAAGGTCACAGTTCAAGCAGATGGTTCCTTCTGAGGCTGTGAGGAAGACATACCTCTCCCTATTGCTCCATCGGTGTCATGCCCTGGTGTCTTCCCATTATCCCTTTCTTTTTTTCCTTCTTAAAATAAGCCTTAGCTTGAGCTACTATAATTAAACACCTTAGACTGGGTAATTAATTTATATTTATTTACTTGCTTTTTATTTATTTATTTATCTATTGATAAATTGATTGAGTTTTAATTTTTTATTTTTAAGATGTATTTATACGAGTACACTGTAGCTATTTTCAGACACACCAGAAGAGGGCATCAGATCCCATTACAGATGGTTGTGAGCCACTGTGTGGTTGCTGGGATTTGAACTCAGGACCTCTGGAAGAGCAGGCAGTGCTCTTAACCACTGAGCCATCTCTCCAGCCCCCCATCATCCCTTACTGTCTGTATCTCTACTCAGCCTTCTCCTTTACAGAAGACATGTTGGTACAGAGCCCAACCTTACATTAACTTGTTCTCAGTTGCCCCATGGGATGCTGGAGATAAGGGCCAGGATCCTTTGTTGGCACAGAACCCATGGGTACTCAAATCCTTTATATATTTAAAAGAATATATATATATAGATTTTGTATGAAATCTGTGTGCTCGGTATAGTCACAATTTTCTGATATTTTTTATTCCTATTGGTCAAAGCCTTAGACACAGATCCATTGATTAAGGTCCCATTCTGGGGAATGGGGGTGGTCAGTATTCCAACTTGCCCATAACTGACAGCCCCAAGCCTCCTGGCTTTCATATCAGGCATCTCTTGTGCCATGGATTTCCTTTGCCACCAGCTAGGCTTCTGGTATCCCAGAGAAAATCTGGTTGAATTACAGTTAGTCCTCCCATAAGCTGTGGCTGGCCTTAAGGTGACCAACTAAAGGACCACAAAGGTATAGAGCTATGTGCATGTTAAGCTTACAGTGCAGATCTGACTTGAGTGGGACACGGTGAGTCTCAGTCCACAGAGTCACTTTTATCTGGTGCCAGGTCTCATTCCAGACTCACCCAGGCTATGAGCAGAACTCAGGTCCAAAGGGATGCAGGAGTGGGGTCTTCCCTGGCTGCTATTGGCTACTTTCTGTTTCTGAGACTACACCCATGCCTTGTAACATGGGCCGCTCCATCTTTCAACATAGCTAAAGGGTATGGCTCACATGCCAAGTACAACCCCCTTTAGTGTCCTCTCATACCAGCTCTGTGGTCAGCTGGTGTAAGCGTGATATTTAGAAAATGGCACCTGGTCCGGCTTGTTCCTGGGCAGCCGCCATGTTCCCTCTGCTCTTCGGCTCTGACCAGGGCTCTGACTAGCTAGATGCATAGTCCCTGGCACCCATGAGATGCCAGCATAGGGGATGACTCTGCCAATCCAACATGGTGCATCCACAAAGCTCTGCTGAACCCCAGACAATATCTGCCAGTAGAATGAATACTCTTAAAGCTTAATGATTATCTAAAGGATGTATGTATTTAGAAATGCTCAATCAACAAGATGCCCACACAATTAGAGTTGTTACCCAATATCTAACCTTTGATAGAAGTTGCTACCCAGGACAGCTTTCAACCCATCCATGGTTCTCCATGGCTGCTAGCCTCCTCCTCCTCTTCCTCTCTTTTTCCCCTCCCCTTCCCCTTTTTTCTCCCTCTCCCCTCCTCTCTTCTTCTCCCAGCTCCACCTCCTCTTCTACTGCCTAATCACCAAGCTCCACTGCGAATACAATGTAGCAGAATAAGTATCCTCTACAAAGCTGGGAGGAACCTCCATTGCTTACAGGCTCACTGACCCTTGGGCCACCACCTCCACCATACAATATAATGTAGTTACAAGACCAATTGCTGGTCACAGTTGCAGGTTCTACCCTAACCTGATTGGGGATCCTACAGGTATGTACAGCAATGGGTAGGAGTCTCATCCATCCCTGCCTACCACGAAGACAAGCCCTCATCCTGGGCTGATGCATGAAGGGAATTTCTTACCTGTTGTTTTCCAGGAGAAGCCCTGCTGGATAGCGGCGTCAGAGTCACCACAGTCTTCGCATCTCCAGCCCTGCGCTGTGTGCAGACAGCCAAGCACATCCTGGAAGGTGAGAAGCTCAACAGGCTTTAACTTCCGGCTTGATCTTGAGGCTGCTCTCCATGAGGAGCAAAGAAGGTGTGGAGATGAATAAGATGACGAGCAAGGAGTGCCCACAACTAAGCCAAAGGGCAGTTGGAAGCGAGCCTCCTAGGAGCCGCTGGCAGAAATGAGCCACTGACATCCCAGAGTGCTAGGGTTGTATGACCTGTGGGAGCTGATGTCACAGGGTCAACGTCTGTCATCATACTTTGCCATGTGGCTCAGTTCTGCCAAGTGTCTCGGTACTTGGGAATGAACATTCACAAGCCTTGAGAACTAGTGCTACTGAGTACCCTTCTAGATCCCTATGTGACTTCCCAGGGCAGGGTCAGCCCTGGAGGGGAGCTGTCCAGCATCCGTCAGGAAAGCCATTCACAGATCCTTTCAGCCATGCAAGACAACATAGCCATGTGGATGGCTGGTGGTCACCCAGGTTCTGCCCACACATAGGGAGTTCACAGAAGTGTCCATAGCAGGGGATAGAACCCCACTTTGTTCACTGCAGAACAAAGTTCCTGACCGAAGTCAGCACCCTGCCTATTCCAGATGTTTCCTTCCCTACTCTTCACCTCTTGCCCCATCGGGACTCCCTGTCTCTATCACCATATCATTCCATTAAGGAAGAAACTGGCATGAGATTAAGTGAGCTTTATATGGGGTTATAGCAAGACCCAGGGTGAGCTCACTGCCTACAGTGTCTCCCTAGCCAAGCAGCATGGCCCCTCTCGATGGACACCATGCTGTCAGTCCTTGGATTCCTCCAAATGCCTGATGGTTCAGGTCTTAGAGAAAGCAATGCTATGCTTAGATCCCAGGATGATGTTTGCCAGTGAAGAATCACATATGTGAAGGGTTTCCTTGGACTCAGTTATAGGTTGGTGTCCTAGTCTGCTTTTCCAATTCACTAACCAAAACCAATTGGGGAAGGACAAGACATACTTGACTTACACTTCCATGTCCCTGTCCATCAATCAGATTGGTTGTTGTAGGAACTCAAAGTGGGAATCCAGAAGCAGGAGCTGGAGCCATGGAGGGGTGCTACTTACAGGCTTGCTCCCCGTGGCTTGCTCACCCTTTCTTATAGCACCTAGGATTCCACACCCAGGTGTGACACCACCCACTGTGGTTTTGGCCCTCCCACATCAGTAATCAATCAAGGAAATGGACATAATAGTGTTTGCCTTTAATCTCAGCACTTGGGATGCAGAGGCATGAGTTCAAGGACTCTACATAGTGAGTTCCAGGACAGCTAGAGACCTGCCTACAGACCAACCATCTTACGGAGGCATTTTCTCAATTAAGATTCCTTTCTTCCCATCATGACTCCAACATGTGTCAAGTTGACAAAAGCACTAACTACTGAGTTAGATCTAGCTATGAAGGAGCTTCTTTAGGTAACCCGACAGTGACTCACCCTTGTTTTCCATTGACCCAAGAACTCAAACTGGAGAAGAAGCTGAAGATAAGAGTTGAGCCTGGAATCTTCGAGTGGATGAAGTGGGAAGCCAGCAAGGCCACGCTGACCTTCTTGACCTTGGAGGAGCTGAAAGAAGCAAACTTCAATGTTGACCTTGATTATAGGTATGTACCTTGCGAATCTCTGCCACTGAGGCTCCTCTGGTCCTTGTTAAAGAAAATCTGTCTACTGAGTTAGAGCCCTGCAGTGGAGAGTAAGGTAAACTGAGCTGTGTATATAGTCCCAGCAGGGTCGGGGCAATCAGAAATGGCTTGGGGATTATGGTCTTGCTCAGACAAACCAACAAAACTCCTGGTGAAGGCAGCGACAGTGAACACACATCACCTAGACTGTGATGGAGGCTGGGGAACCTGATCACATATGGAAGATGGGGTATCCTGCTAAAAACTGACCCTGCAAGGATGGACCAGAGGGACCTCATCCAGAAGAGGGGTCTGACTCTGGTTTGTGAAGGGGTGTGTGTCTTTGTCACTTCCCCCAGGGTAACTATCTCTAGGTAGACTGAGATGTACAGTTTTCTTGCTGTTCAATCAGCCTCCATGCTGTTGGTACCACAGCCCTTTGCCAGTGCGAACACATCCAGGAGCCCCTGCTGGCCTAGTGAACCCGTGAGCCGTGCCTGGCAGGCTGTCTGGAGGATCATGGTCCCTCTCAGCTGCTCTGCCATACTCTTGTTCACCAGAAGGCTCCAGAACAGCAGCCCATGTCTCTCTCCATCCCGTTTCAGGCCAGCATTCCCCCGCTGCTCCCTCATGCCAGCCGAGAGCTATGACCAGTATGTGGAGAGATGCACCGTGAGCATGGGGCAGATCATCAACACATGCCCGCAGGACAGTGAGTGCTCCACAGGCTTGAGGAGGACAGCCTCAAGCTTCCCTAGGATGGGATTGGCTGACTCTGGCCAAGACATTACGTCACCTCCACCATGACAGGGAATAGATACATACACCCATACGCCATGTAGCCCAGGTATCTTAGTTTAGGGCTTTACTGCTGTGAACAGACGCCATGACCATGGCAAATCTTACAAAGGGCAATATTTAATTGGGGCTGGCTTACAGGTTCCAAAGTTGAGTCCATTATCATCAAGGCGGGAATATGGCAGCATCCTACAGGCATGGTGCAGTAGGATCTAAGAGTTCTATATCTTCATCTGAGGGCTGCTAGGAGAAGACTGACTTCCAGGCAGCTAGGATGAGGGTCTTAAAGTCCATGCCCACAGTGACACACCTACTCCAACAAGGCCACGCCCACTCCAACAAGGCCACACCTACTCCAACAAGGCCACACCTCCTAATAGTGCCACTCCCTGGGCCAAGCATATACAAACCATCACACCAGGTTTGCATGCTCTGGTGCTGAGCATGGATGGACCTAGAACATCAGGGTCTTCACAAACTATGGGAACAATGGAAGCCCAGAACGACAGAAGGATACGGTAGCCAATGCCTAAGGAAAGGGAGGCTGAGCCACAGCGCACCCCCCTAACCACAAGCCATGCTCTCAGCTTTCCTGGCTTCACACTGTCAACCGCTGTCCCTCCCAGCTTCGCTTTGTCCAGCATGAGGCACATACAGAGGTGCTGGATCCCATACCACTCTCCAGCTCTCTGGAGCCCATCATGTCACCTGAGGCGACTCCTCCTAACCCTTATTTAAAGCAGGCGGCCTCTCAGGCTCACAGTGATAAGCCAGATAAAGTGGTTGGCTCAGGTCTGGGTGGCAGCCATCTCTCTCTCCACACACACACACACACCACTGCCTGTGGCTGACAGGACCTAGGCAGCCAGCCACAAGAGGACAGTGACTCAGATCCTCCTTAAACCATCCTTGAAGCCGGCACATGGTCACCATACCCTAGCCCTAGACCCACGTCACAAGGTGGTTGCTGTAAATCATAACAAATGAGTGGGCCTTCCTACACACGCTACTTCCCACCCCACCACCTTACGGGGCATGGTAGTGGACCTGCAAGACTGAAGAGGCTTATATGTTGCAAAGGGCTCTCTGGGCTGCTCTGACCTTGAGGTGTTCTGTCTACAGTGGGCGTCACCCTCATTGTGAGCCACAGCTCAGCACTTGACTCCTGCACAAGGCCACTGCTCGGGCTCCACCCAGAGAATGTGGGGATTTTGCCCAGCTGGTAAGAAAGGTATGTATGTGTCGTTTTTTTTTTTTTTTTTTTTTTTTTTTTTTTTAGTATTTTATTTATTTTATTTATATGAATACACTGTAGCTTCAGATCACACCAGAAGAGGGCATCTGATCCCATTAGAGATGGCTGTGAGCCACCATGTAGTTGCTGGGAATTGAACTCGGGACCTCTGTTAGAGCAGTCAGTGCCCTTAACCGCTGAGCCATCTCCTCAGCCCTGTGTCCCTCTTATTATGCCTCTTTAAACCTCCAAGTTAAGGCAGGCACAGGTCATGGCACTCTTTATAGAATGACAAGGCACCTTCAAACCGAGGCTGGCAGGACTATGGAAATGTGCCCACCTACTCCCATGGAGGGCATACCTGTAGGAACTGTGGGGTAAGCCTGCCACCCTAACACCCCGAGTGCCAGTCTCCTGGTTCTTTGCGGCCAGCAATGCCAAGAAGTTTCAGGGTTTGTTCGGAGTAGCCCACAGGCCCATCCCCTACAGCTTTAACAGCAGACAAAGGTCCTGTGAGAAGCCAGGAGTCGTTTTGAATAAGAGGAGAAGGCTAGACACTGTGTGGTCCTGCCTTCCTATGGAAGGCCTGGGAGGGGTACTGATGGATGGAAGGAACCTCCACCCACTCACCTCCTGAGTCACTTCTCAAGGGACAAATGGGAAGTCACTATAGCTATTTGTAGCATGACCAGGTGCTGGGCCAGTATTGTAAAAGCCTCTAACGTCAAGCTGGTGACAAGCATACTTTGGTGGCACTTTGGTTGACCTATTGAATATACCCCAGAAGAACAGAGAGGGAGGTGACCAGGCCATGAATTATTCATCTTAGACTAGCCCTTTCTCCCCTGGTGACCAGTGCAGAGCTAGGCTCACATATTCTCTCTCTCTCTCTCTCTCTCTCTCTCTCTCTCTCTCTCTCTCTCATCAAGTTATTTAACCAGTGATCCTGTGCCCTGAATCGATTGGTATAGAAAATTATAGATAAGAACCAGGCACAATGGAGCATGCCTGCTGTAATTGCAGCTACTTGCCAGGCTGAGGCAGGATGACCACATGAGCTATGGGCTCCTAAGCAGCATAGGGAACCCCCATTAATAGAAGAAGAAAAGAGGAAGAGGGAAGAGGAGGGGTAGGAGGAAGAGGAAACTGAGAACAAGAGAAAAAAAATTCCTATAAATTCTAAACTCCAGAACTTCCTTAGGTGGACCACTTAGAGTCTACCTCTACTCCATCCCAAAGTAAACAGCCTGCAGATCAAAAGTTTATCCAAGGGCTATGCTGACGGATGATTGAAAAGACTGGTCCTTCCAATCAGGACCAGCATGCAGGACCCTGAGTATTCAAGGCTTTCCACTGACCAGACCCATTATACCCTCCTGGGAGTCCCTGTCTGCAGATAGGGTGACTTTTCCCTGAGTCAGCGGTAGCATCTGCTGGATTCCTCCCTGTCATCTTGGAATGTTTGTAAATTTTGTCTGACCAAAAAATTCCTAGACATTAAAAAGAGGGTGAGGCAGTACCAGTAAGAAAGGCATGTCAGGCTGGAGAGATGGCTCAGCGATTAAGAGCACTGACTGCTCTTCCAGAGTTATGAGTTCAAATCCCAGCAACTACATGGTGGCTCACAACCATCTGTAATGAGATCTGATGCCCTCTTATGAGGTGTCTGAAGACAGCTACAGTGTACTCACATATATAAAGACAAATAAAACGGCTGAGTGAGCGGGCTGGAGCAAGACGAGAAGGGAAGGGGAAAAAAAAAAAAAAAAAAAAAAAAAAAAGAAAGGCATGTGGACAGAAAAGCTTCAACTCAAGAATCCATCCGGCTGGTCCTTTACAGATGAAGGCACGGAGGCCCAAGGTTTTACCTTGTGCTTTGTTCTATAGTCTAAAACCACATAGGTATGTGGGCCTGGTAATTCTGTGGGAAGGGAGGATTGACCTATGGCTCCCAGAACACTTAACAGCCCCACTCCAAGTTATAAAACCCAAACTCTAGGTAACAATGTAACCAATCTTTAGGTAACAATGTAACCATAGTTGGGAGGGCCTATTGCCCCCAGGGAAAAGTAACATGGTGGGTGCTGGCATTGGTTCCCATGGCTCCCTGGCAGTCCTGGAACCATCTGGTTCCCCTACATGACCTAGAGGCGCATTTTCAGTAGGTTTAAGAAGGCCTCTGATGTTGATTGACTTGTAACAGAAACATTATAAACATTCTAAAACCTCTTCCAGATTCCGTCTCTGGGAATGTGCTTCTGTGAAGAAAACAGAGAGGATTGGAAAGTGGGACCCTGGTGAATCCACCAGTAAAGACCCTGACAACACGGGGCCAACTCAGTCTTTAACTGGAGAAACTGGATCTCAAGCAACTGAGCCAGCCCAAGCACTGAATACACAGGGGAATAGCATGGCTCATACCTTCATCCCTGCCAGCTGTGGATCCGCTGTCCTGCCAGCCACTACAGAGGCCAGAGCAGAGGTCTGGATTAGGATACCACATGCAACATGCATGCTGGGTTGGAGAGAGCAGAGGAAACTGCCTCACTTCCAGGAAAATAAAGACTTCCCCCGACTTGAAGATGCCATCTGTCTATTTTGTATGTTCTTAGGAGCCTCCTTGATACAGCAACCACTCTTTAGTCAGGGCCACACCAGCTGCCAAAGGAACTGTGGTCAATAAGAGAAATGGCTAGCCCACCAGATCAAAACCAGGACAGCAGCTGCACCACACTTATGTGGGGATCTGTGCTGTTGCCTGGACACAGAGCTGGAGACCGCGATAAGACATAGACAAAAGTGTTTGGTTCTGGAGTCAGCATGGGCTGTGTCCCTCTGCAGATTCTAGAAGATTCCTCCCCAGCCATTTCCAGAATCCAGGGCCTCTACCCTTCCTGGCAAACATATTTATTATATTATATTCCTGGCATCTATTATATTATGATTCTATTCAAATCAACCAGTTTGGGGAAGTTCTAAGGCACGGTCACATAGCCCCTGCCTTGAGCCTCCTGCCTTGGTCTCACAAAGACGCTATGACAATTCGTGCTCAGTAACCTAGGGTCTTCTCCTGCCTTAAGATCCTTGGCAACTGAGCCTGCAAAGTCCTTTAGCCATAGGGGTCACCTGTTCATGGTCCCAGAAGTTAGGATGTGTCTTTGAAGGCCATCTTCCAGCCCTACCTCAGCCTCTGTTCTTCCAAGCATATCATGGCTATTGTATAAGGATCTAGACATAAAGTCTGAGCCTCCTACACACACTTCGTGCGGGTCATTTTCTGGCTTCATTTTTTCTCTCTCTTCTCAAACAAGCAGGGGGGGAGGGGGCTTTGTGAGTGGAAAGAGTGAGCCCCTTGCCTAAATAGGAAGGGGGGCCAACGTGGAAGTCCATTCCCCAAAGGGGTGGACTGAGGGGACTGTGTAAGCACTGGTGTAACCAGCAGAAGCTCTGGGTTGGAAATTGTTGATCCAGTGGTAAGTGGGATTCTCTGTTTAGGGTCCTTCCACCTCACCCTACAGAGGTCATCCTGTCCCCAAAGCCCCTGCACAAGTGGCTTACACTGCAGTCATCCCCACACCATGATGCTTTAAAAAAAAAAAAAGTTGTTCCCCTCCCTGTTGCAAAATTTTGGTTACTTTTTACTGTTGTGCTCTAGCTGCAGCCAAAGGGAAAGGGAAAGGGCCTGGAATGGAGGAGGGAGGAGGGCAGGGAGGAGGAAGGGAGAGATTAGGGAGGGAGTCATTTTGATATTCTTTTGCCTTCCTCTCCCTGGGGTGGACCCTTGAAAGTTTCTGAGCTGGTCTGACCCTGCTGGCACATCGGAAGGACACCTTCCCCGAGCACTACCTGGCCCCTCCCAACCCACAGTCCCTTTGACTTTTTTCACTTGATTTTAAAATGGAATTTGGTTTACAGGTCCCAGGCAACTGTATCTTCCCTCAATTTCAACCTAGACAGTTCCAGGT